>WURV02158779.1:0-34747 GCA_011762755.2 Epimenia babai | reverse complement strand
GTTCATGGGAATCTCCTTTGCTTACACTTTGGATTTTCCCTGAATGGCATCAATTATTCAAACCCATAGATAGGGTTTCTTATCTAAAAGAGTATCTAGAAAATTCGCTGCATCTGTGAAATTGTCAGCGTAAAAATCATGGGGTTCAAAGGGTATAGTTTCATCTGTAATTTCCGATATGCCAAGCTTGTTGGCTGATTTATGATGTTGGATTTCAAGAAACGTATCCTTGTACTCAATCGTAGCTATTTTGCCACCCGGAAATTCTTGAATTTCATAACGGATAGCCGAATATTTTTGTTGTAACCAGTCCATTATTTGATCAAACATACAGCATCCTCAACATCCCATTGACCGTGTTCTTCGTACATCCAGTTCTCTCTGAAGTGATAACAGGTAGGCAATAATTTCACTCCACCGCGCTCACGGTAACTCCATCCAGACGTACCAGGAGCGGGCGAGGATCGCCGTTGGGCTGGATGGCGATGGTTGGTTCATCGAGTACGGTGATTTCGATCTGATTGTATCCGGCGAACAGCGGCACGGGGATGTCGGGAATAAGTTGTCCGTAGATGGTATAGGTCACAGTAGCTTCTTCTGCTTCGCCCTGTACGAAGATTGATAGGGTGCGCTCCATGTCTTCCCGTGCGGGACCCGGCGTGAGGATCAATTGGAAATTCACTTCCTGCGCGGCTTCCGACCACAACTCAAAGCCCAAACCGCCTTCATTGCCCATGCCGTGCCCCAGCCAGAGGTAGCTATCCGCATCGTATTCTTCGATGCCCCAGTAGGGTGTTTGCACCACCGGATTGACGCGCACTGAATCGGCAATGTCGCTAGCCACATCAATGAGGGTAATCGGTGAGGGGATGGAGGTTTGCGTCCAATAAGTATGGGCAGATGGCATTTTCCACTCGACAAAAAGCGTATGCACACGATCTGGGTAGGGCTGGTCGGTGTCGATGAGGGTTGCCGGATCATAGCCTTCGGGGATCACCCCTTCTGGCAAGAACCTTTCCGGGATTTCATCGAGGATATGTATGCGTCCGATGCCGCCGAATTCGAGCGCGATGATTTGCTCATAAGGAATCGGGTCTTCGTCTGGATGAAAAAGCAATCCGTCTGCGTGTAGCTGGCACTGATTACGTGGCGTATCCACCAGATGCATACAACCCTTGCGCGAATTCAGCCAGGCGTGTTCGGTGGTATGACTCTCATAAATGTATTCCAACGCGATGCCAAAAACGTTGAAGCCATCGATGAAGCCGGTTTGCAAGTGTAAATCCTCACCTTCTGCAATCAGCATGAAGGTGCTGTCGGGACGGACAGCCGGGATTTGTTCGACGATAGCAGCGAGCAGGCTTTGCTGACGGTGCGACAGGTTGATGCGATTCTGATGTTCATGCAGGGCGCGGGTGATTCCCAGCCCAACCAGCACGGACACGACAAACGACAGGATGATTTTTCTGTAAGGCAGGCGTTGGGAAATCACATATAACAATGTCCCCAACATTAGCGCCGAACCAATGGAGTTGTAGTAAAAGGTGCGTTCGGTGACATCGCGCAGTTTGGATGGCAAAAAGGGAACAAAAGCAACGAGCAAGATGACCAACCCAGCGAAGAGTACGAGGAGCATTTTCTTGCGTTCCATGCGCTGGCTATCGGATGCAGGATGGCGCTGCTGCCAAAAGGCGGCGAAAAAAGTGATCCCCGAGCCAATGGCGATCATTAACAGATGCACAAAAGTACGTTGATGGACGAATTCGCGCAAATGCCCAATGGCGGCTTCCCAGCTTCCCCAGAAGTGGTAGATGACCATGTTGAACAGGCTTTGCAGCATTTTTGTGATCAAGCTTGTTTGGTCGGGATTGCGATCGATGAAATCGTTGTAGCGGTTGTTGGGCAGGTCGAAGCTCTGGAAGATGACCGGGTATAGCTGTGTCGCCAGAAAGATCACCGGGATATACCAGATGAGAGCAATCCATAGAAGGCGTTTGGTAAACTTGCCGCGTTCCAGATATAACAAGATTGCCGGAGCGATGTACGCTAGTGTGTGCCCGACCTCATAGGTCATGAGCGAGATACAGAGCGAAACCAGCATGGTGGTTGCGAGCAAAATTTGTGCGCGTTGGGTTTCTGCTTCCCAGAGCAAAATCATGAGATACACGGACAGCAAGAGCAATAATACAGCGAAATGCACATTGGTTGCGCCCACCCAGAACAACGCCGTTTCCGCCGGGTAGGTGATGAACAAAACCGCCACCAGCCACGCCAGCAGGGGATGTGGCGGCAGGAGTTTGCGAACCAGTGCGTATAACGCCAGCCCTTTGCCCCAGAAGATGAGCAGCATCACCAGATTGGCGACAACAAAGGATTCGGATTCAAAGGCGTAAATGATATGCCAGATGAGAAAAGGTAGCGGACGGGTATCATAAAAGCCGACAAAGAGGGGCGCGTTCTGATCCATATTGATCATCAGTCCCCAGGGTTCCAGCAACACCCCCAGTTTCAGATCAAAGGGAAGCCAGAACAGGATCACAATCCCCAGCAGGCTCAGGGGGATCAGTAGCCAGAAGACAATTCGCTCACGGGTTTGCTGAATGCTCATATTTTTGCGTGACGGTTCTCTATTAATATTTTTTCGAACAGGGCAATTCAACTCTATCCTGCCAGAGATTATTCTATCGATAGAGCGGAACTGTCAACTGTACTATCTTGCTAATAGCGATATTGATTTAGCAGGAAAGACTCAGTAAAGGTTCTGTTCCATTTCAGAATCCATCTCTGTCTGCACTTCTTCGACTGATTGTTCTAGTCCAGCATATTCCACAACTGCTTGCGCAAGAGATGGTACGTTGTCCAATTCTGCTGCTCCCTCCGCCTTCCAGAGCTTGGAACGCATGATGCACTTGGGGCAATGAAAGAACACCTCTTCCACACGCACCGCGATCAGCAAATTGGGGACTTTGCCACGGACTGCCATCTGTTCTCGCAGCGCTGCATCGCGGACGATGGTCGCTTGCCCGCTGACCCGCAGGGTTTCCCGCTTGCCGGGGATCAAGAATAACAGACCTATTTTTGGATTCTGTAGGATATTTATGAAGGTATCTGCCCGCCGATTACCGGGACGATCTGGAATCAACAGCGTTGTGTCATCCAACACGGTGACAAATCCCGGCGGATCACCTTTGGGGGAGACATCCATATTTCCCTGCACATCAGAGGACGTGATCAATAGAAATGGAGATTGGGCGATGTATGCTCGGCTAAGCTCGTCAAGCGTAGTCCGCTTCATGCTGGTGACGAGCTGGCTCGGAAAGCCGATGATCTCTCTTAGTTGATCTTCTGTGGTAATGATGTCTGTGAACTGATGCCTGGTTGTCATCGTTTCCCTCTATAACATATTTTATCTGAGGTCTTATTGCATGTGAAACTCTATGCATCGTCTGCAAGATGCCCTTTCATCGCCGATACGGATGCGAGGTGCAACTCAGCGACGCGGTCGACATCTCGCAGAATATGTTCCCGGAATCCCTGCCGGATCGTTTCGTAGCCCTCGACATTCTGCGGGGTCAGCCACAATTGTGTCATTAAATCGACATAGTAGCGCATACGGAAAAGCACCGAATATTCGTGTGCCAGCACATCGGCTAATTCCGGTCCGATGACATCCGGCAGGTCGCTATTGGTATTGGCGTTTTCCCAGGCGAGGGAGCTGATGTAAAAGCTGCGTCCCCAGGGCTTGGTGCGAAAATCTTCGCCAGCCTCGGTGATGATTCGGTAGTTGCGCCCCAGTTCATCGGATAATTCGCGCAGGATGAGTGCGCCGCGTTGGTGGGTGCGCCGTCGTTCGACAAATTCATCGAGTTGCAGCGCCGCAAACAGACCGGCGAAGGTCACTACAAGGTTGACTACCATATCAGCAGAAAATAGAATTTCTAGAATATTCATGGAACACCCCTAGTTTAAGTCATCACGCAGGCTTATTTTACGCCGTGCTTTGATTGCTGACAAAGCTAATCAGGGGCATGTACGTTGTGTTAAATGTCCCGCACCATCAAGAAGGAATCACCTCGATCTGTATGTTCCATGAAACCCTGTTTCCGATAGAGATGGATGGCATGGTTGTCTTTGGAGACACTGAGGCTGATTTTGGGGATTGCTTGCTCCGTTGCGCGGTCGATTAACCAGTGAATCAACTTTCCGCCGATGCCCTGACGACGATAATCATGATGAACGCCAATAACGACGACGGGGATGCTTGCTGCGACATAGCCATTGATGAAATTGTCATCCGTCCAGTAGCGATACCAGGCTGCGCCGACTGGCTTGCCGTCGATGGTGGCGACTACCGCCGTATCTCCCCGTCGTTCGCCCCAATCATCCAGCGTTTTGCTTATTTCGGGAATTGCCAGCGCTGCTTCAAATGTCGGTTTGGTATCACTCGCGCGCCAATAAACGGCTTCATAGAGCATTTGCCGTAAAAATGGCATGTCTGTGGGTTGTACATCTCGTAATAGGACGGTCATGTGTTCCTCGGGAGTTGAGTAGGTAGATCGCCGCCATCGGTTACAAAGCCGATGGCTAGGTTGCTGGGAAACCGATAAATCGGTTGTTTGCGAGTCGCTTCAGCGACTTTTCTGCTTTTCGCGTAGCCAATGGTTTGCAACCATAGGTGATGTTTCTTCGCCGATTTTTGCATATTGTCCCTAAAGCAATCTGGCTAGTGTACAGACAAGTCCACTGAAGGGACTGTTAGCGCCTTTAGGGTTACTGAGGCGAATATCCTTTATCTTGCCATCGGTTACAAAGCCGATGGCTACTGATGTTTGGAAACCGATAAATCGGTTGTTTGCGAGTCGCTTCAGCGACTTTTCTGTTTTCGCGTAGCCTATGGTTTGCAACCATAGATGGTATTTCTACGCATCATCCTCGCTAGGAAAATTGGTTTCAATCAATCGACGAAAGTCAGCGTAGGCATTTACAAAATCATCCCAAATCTCATCAGGGTGCTGATTGATGATGCTTGCATAATTGTTATAGAGTGTCGTGGCATCTTGGAGTAATGAAAGAGCAAATTGTTCAACCGTCACAAGGTCAATGATCTCGGTTTTATAGATTGTGACAACTTGTTCATTCTTCGTTTTCTGAAAGAAAAACTCAAAATTACTATCATCTATTGCCGAGAACCAGTATCCACGAGTTTCTTGAATGACTTGTATTGCTGTATCTAATAACATGGTAAAGGATAGGAAAATCCAGATGTTATGATGATCGTCACTTTTGGTGGACACAGTCTTATAATTACCTATGACCGTCATATCTCCAATTGTATAACCATCAACGGCATCTACAGCATCGGTAATCTCGATTACGAATCGTGGCAATTTGAGATTATCCCCCGACCATTTTCAGCCCGTTGCCGGTAAAGGCGATGACGAGGTTTGCTCCTTCGCCGATGTGTGCTTGGATTTGTGATAGGGCAGCGATGGGCACGGCACTGGTTGGCTCCACAATCAAGCCGCGTGCCGATAGTTTGCTTCTCGCTTCGATTACGGCGGCATCGTTCACGCGGTAAGCTGCTCCACCACTCTCGCGGATTGCCTGCAAGACAGCTTTGCCGCGTACCGGAACATCCACGATGATGCCATCGGCAACCGTGTCCTCTGCGGTCACTTCCGGCGGATCTTCATCGCCATTTTCCCAGCCGCGCACAATCGGGTCGCAGGCTTCCGTTTGTATGGCGAGTAGCTGCGGCATTTTTTCGATCAATCCAGCATCCAGCAATGCTTTGAAGCCGCGCGCGAATCCCAGAAACAAGCCGCCATGTCCTACGGGGCAGGCAATGGCATCCGGCGCTTGTCGCCCCAATTGTTCCCAGACTTCCCACGCCACCGTCGATTGCCCCAGCAAGAAATAGGGACTCCAGGCATGGCTGGCGTAGGTCGTCGTCTTTGCCGCTTCCAAACAGGCGGCGGTTTTGGCGTATTGCTCGCCAGGGATTTCCACTAACTCCGCGCCGAAGGTTTCGATCAGTGCCTTCTTGGCAGGTGAACCCGATTCTGGCACGAAGATTCTGGCATGAATATCAGCCAGACTGCTGAAGGCGGCGACGGATGCGCCAGCATTGCCCGATGAATCCTCGACGACTTCGTTGACACTCTGCGCGGCGATGTGATTCATCATGGTTGTTGTGCCGCGATCTTTGTACGAGCCAGTCGGGTTCAAGTATTCGAGCTTGGCATGGAAAGAAACGCCATCAATGCTGGTCGCGACCAGTGGAGTCATGCCTTCGCCCAGAGTAAAATGCGGCTGCACGGGCAGCATGTCGCGATAGCGCCACAGCGAAAAATCGTTTGCCAGAATGGAATCTGGTTGGAATGCGGGCAAAGTGGCGAAATCAATCGGTGCGCCACATTCGGTACATTGCCAGGCAAGTGCTTGTGCTGGATGCTGACATTCGATGCAAATAAGGTCTACGGTCATGGGGAGGGTTGCCTTCGAGAATTCAATAATCGATTATTCCAAAAAGGACGGCATGGATGCCGTCCCTACACGTTCATTCTGTTTTGTAGGGACGCGATCAATCGCGTCCGTTGCCAAAATATTTCCGGTCTAATTGCCCGATTTTGTTAATGCATCATCATCTCGACCATTTGCAATTCCGCCCGACGGCGATTGTAGCTCACCGGTGGCGACATCGGATGGTTGGCATAATAGCGCACGATGGTTTCCAGATAGTCGGGCAGCGGCGTATAGGTGATGCCCAATTCTTCTTTGCTGAGGGTATTGTCCAGTTCGCTCATCCAGCGTTCGCTGAAGGGCGAGCAATCCGGCAGGAATCCGTTGGCTTCCAGTTCGCTGCGTTTGAAGCGCGCGATATTCGGCGTTACCTCGATGATCTCGCCCAAGAGGTTGATGAACTCATCGATGGAAACGGTTTCTTCTTGCGAGATATTATAGGCATTGCCTTTGCCCGCGCCGCTATCGATGAGGTGCATGACGGCGTTAACGACATCGCCGGAGTAGATGTGGCGCAAGGGGTGACGTGGCGTTTCTGGAAGGAGAATCGGTCCGCCGTCTTTCAGGCGCAGTATGTAGCAATACATGCGTTTGTAGTGATCGCGTCCGCTGTTGACCATAGGCAAGCGCAGGGCAGTATAGGGAAATTGATTCGTTTCCCAGGCGCGGGCGAAGGTATCTTCCGCCTCACGTTTACCGATGCCATACTCCCATTCTTGATAAGCGAAGGACTGATCTTTGGGGGCGGGCATGAGCCGTCCCTCGTAATCGGCTTCTTTCATGGGGCGTTCAATATCTTCCCGGACAAGATACACCTGACCGGAGCTGATAAAGATGTAATGATCGGTACTGTCCTGCAACAATTCGACTGCCGTTTCTGCTTCTGCACCCTTGTATAGCGTAAAATCTACGACGACATCAAAGGATTTTGCCAGCATTGCCCGGCGCATCTGTTGGGGATCGGTTCGGTCTGCCCGTAGGCGGTGGATATGGTCTGGCAGTTCGTCCGGGGTGATGCCACGATTGAGGATGGTCATATGATGTCCTGCTTCGATCAGTCGCAACGTGAGGTAGTGTCCCATGTTGCGCGTCCCACCGATCACCAACACCTTTTTGCTCATTGTTTCCTGCCTGTTTGAATGGTCAATTCCGCATATTATATCCTACATCCATAGGGCTGGATATTGCGTTAACGGTTCAAAATCGTCGATCTTTTCCGCTTTGCAGATTCCGCATTTCCTCCTACAATACGGAGCGACTGTGAATGGCTTCACCTATCAATATTATTGATGAATGAGATTGGTCAGCGCCCTGTGGTGTCTGCCGATTGTGTAAGGACAGGGTACAACGCCTGTGCCCCTACAATTAATAATGATAGATGGATTGTTGCCGACTAAAATTGTTTTCAGGTTAGGTATATATTGAATCGACGCATTCTGCTGGTCATTGCCAGTGTGCTGGTGAGCGCCCTCTCGCTGTGGCTGATCTTACGCGATATTCCTTTAGATGAAGTTCAAACGAGTATTCAGCAATCGCATGGTGGCTGGTTGCTGGTGAGCATCGCCATGGTGTTTTTGACACTCTGGACACGGGCAGTACGCTGGCGCGGGCTGCTGGGCTTTCGCATTAGTTTGCTCGATTCCTGCGCCATCATGGGTATCACCATGACAGCGAATCAGTTGCCGTTGCGAGCGGGCGAAGTCGCGCGTAGCTTGCTAGCGACCCGGCGCGGCGTTCCGGTGATGACCGCAGCCACCAGCATCATTGTCGAGCGCTTGTTGGATACCTTGACGGTTGTGTTGATGCTCTCATGGGCAGTCGCCCAACTTCCGGATGTTCCTCCGGGTATTGCACAAACCGCTTCTTTTTTCGGAATCGCGGCGATTCTCGGTTTCTTGATGCTGCTTTATTTCGCCCATTACCCGGATGTTGCCCGTCGTATGCTGGCGTTCATCGAAGGGCTAATGCCATTTCTTCAGCGATTGCCTCTGTCCGATATGTTGGAGCATGTCATTGATGGCTTGCAGCCGCTCACGAACTGGCGGCTTTTTGCGCACACCCTCGTCTGGACAGCGATTGCCTGGGGAACATCCTTGCTCGTGCTGTATACCTTGCATCTGGCGCTGGGTATCGATCAAATAGATCTGATTCTTAGTACTGTGCTTGGAATCGCTTTGTCCTCCCTGAGCCTTGCTATCCCGCTCAGCGTTGCTGCCCTCGGACCTTTTGAAGCCGCGATACGGGTAGCGGGGGATGCCGTGAAAATGGCGGCAATTGCCAGCATTTCATTGGGTTTTCTCTTTCATGGAATTGCCGTGCTAAGCTACCTCATCTGGGGGATCGCTGGCATGTTGTATCTGGGTGTGTCGCTGGGGGACATCGTACAAAAGCAGTCACAGGAATGATATGAAGAGACGATTTCTTTGGATCGGCATGACGATCGCCTTGCTATGGGTACTCGGTTTGCATGTTCCTATTGGCTATTCGCAGATTCGCCCTGTACCGACCTCGCCTCCTGCTTCCCTGATCTCTTCAGAAAGTTACATTCGCTCCGACCGATTGGGCATCACTTTCATCAGTTCTGCCGATAGCCCGGATACAGCAGAGCGCTACCGGAATGCACTCGTTCTTGGCGCTGGCTGGAATCGTTGGCCCCTCTACTGGCATTCTGTCGAGCCGACACAGAATGAATTTGATTGGACTGCCTATGATGAACTGGTTGTTCAGGACATTGCGCATGGCTTGCAGATCAATGCCATTTTGCTGGGCAATCCGGCATTTTATAAGGATGGTTCACGCATCGCCGGGTTGAACGAACCGATTTTTGCCGACGGGAGCGATTTTCCGGGAGACGGCAAAACGATCAACCCGAACAATCCCTGGGCGAACTTTGTATTTCAGGCAGTGCAACGCTATATGCCCGACGGGATTCTGGCGCGCCAACAGGGTTGGTCGTCCGGGCAAGGGATTACTGTCTGGGAAGTCTGGAATGAGCCGGATCATAAGCCTTTCTGGCAAGGCAGTATTCAAGATTATGCGCGTCTGCTGAAAACGTCTTATATCGTCGCGCACATGGTTGACCCGGATACGACGGTGATGTTTGGCGGCTTGCTCTTCAGCACCGATGTCAACTGGCTGGCGCAGGTGCTGCTGGTATATGCCAGCGATTCCATGCGGGAAAGTAACAACTGGTATATGGATGCGGTCGCCATCCACAACTATCACTATCCCTGGCGCAGTGGTTGGCTGGCGCTTTTTGTCCGGCAGACCTTGATCGCCTATGAACTATCGCGCCCCATCTGGTTGAATGAAAGTGGTGTGCCTGTGTGGGATGATTATCCGGGTCCGGTGTGGTCTTCGACGCCGGAAGAACGGGCGACGCGGGCGACTGCCGAACAGCAGGCATGGTTCTTCATCCAGAGCAGTGTCTATGCCTGGGCAGAAGGCGTGGATGTCGTTTTCTTTCATCAACTCTACGATGATTGTGGCGATCAAGCGGCGGGCACAAATTTCCCGCCACACAGCGGCGAACTCTGCACTGAGGGAAATGCTTGCTTTGGCGATGCCTTTGGCTTGTACAGCAATCAAGAAAGCTCCATTTGCTTCAGTCAGCATCCCTTCCCCAATACCGCCCGCCCGGTAGCCGCTGCCTACAAGCTGATGGCGGACGTTTTCGGTACGGAACCCTTTAGCGGCGGTGATGTCGAACTGGTGCAGGAAAAGCAGGTAGCGATCGTGAGCTTTACTCGTCCGAATACGGGAGAGCGAATTCTGGTGATCTGGAATCGCACCTTCGATCCGGTTACAGTAGAGGTGCAAGCGACCGGTAGCGCTGCACAATTGAATCGCTTAGAAGGTGTCACCAATATTATTCCCAACACGGATGGCTTTTATCGGCTGGATTTGCTCCCGGCAGTGAATGATTATTTCCCCTTTTTGGAAGATGGCGATTTGACGGCAATCGGGGGTCCGCCCGTTATCCTGATTGAATCATTTGGCGATGACCCCCTGACGGTTGTGGAAAATTCACCGCTTGAATTCTCGCCAGCTTCGGGCACGCCCCGCAGTACGGTGATGCCCGGTGTTGCCATACCGTCTCCGATGCCGCCAACGGTATCGCCGGACGACGACAAGATTCCGCCGCCTGCCAGCGTCGAGGCATTGCCGCCTGCCAGTACGCCGACCTTTACGTTGCGCTGGCAGGGCGAAGACAACAGTGGCATTGACCGCTATTTTGTCTGGGTGCGCGTAAATGAGGGCGAATGGACACCCTGGCTGGAGACGGGGCGTACGGAAGCGCAGTATACTGGCGAAAGCGGCAATCTCTATGAATTTGCGGTGTGGGCGGTGGATTTAGCCGGGAATTGGTCATTGAATGTGAATGTCGATCCGCAGGCAAGTACGCGGG
Source organism: Epimenia babai (assembly GCA_011762755.2). Classification (NCBI taxonomy): domain Eukaryota; kingdom Metazoa; phylum Mollusca; class Solenogastres; order Cavibelonia; family Epimeniidae; genus Epimenia; species Epimenia babai. Next base: position 23,817 of record WURV02158779.1, on the reverse strand, counting down.
TGGAGTGATCCTAAATCATTGATCGTGGTGATGTGCTGGACAGTATGGATGCTGTTCCTATAATATAAATCCCATTTCACCGTGTTCGTTCAAAAGCCTCATCGGTTCTCCATGCTATACTACAAACAATGACATTCATTGAATTCGAGAACATCATGGCTTTATCTGAAGCCTATACGCCTATGAGCGAAGCTGAATATCTCGCTATGGAACGCAGTAGCGAAATCAAGCATGAATATGCCAATGGCTCGGTATTGGCGATGACCGGTGCGAAACGGGCGCATAATTTGATCTGCACCAACATTGTCCGGCATTATGGAAATGCTCTGGCAAAGCGAGGCTGCGAAATCTACCAGAGCGATATGCGGGTGCAGGTGTCCGCGACCGGATCGTATCGCTATCCAGACCTGGTGATCGTCTGTGGTGAACCCGAATTTGTTGACGAGGAATGTGATACCTTGCTGAATCCCATTGTTTTGATCGAAGTGACCTCGCCATCAACCATTGCGACGGATCGGGGCGTAAAATCATGGGAATATCGTCAGATTCCTTCGCTGCATGACTATCTCTTAATTGCACAGGATGAAGCGCGCATTGAGCGTTATCAGCGACAAACAGGCGGCAAGTGGTTGCTCAGCGATACGATCGGTTTGGATAGTCAGATTGAATTGCCTGCCATTGAGTGCATGTTTTCCCTATCGAATATCTATGAACATGTGACGTTGTCTTCTGGTGAGGGCGGGGCGTGATCGTATCATTTTTGCACAACAGGCGGCGCTCAAAACACCTGTCTGAATTCTTAATAAGCGCCCTGTAACAGCGCTACATTATTGGTTGCTTATAGCCTCATTCATGAGGCTTTCCAGAAGCAATAGGCGTAGACTTTGAGTCTTTCTACCCCTCATGTCTCAACATCCGGCTTGTATTCGTCGGCATTCATATCAAACGTCCATGCGACGGCTTCATGCGCTGTTTGAATGTGCGGTGGCACACGCAAAATATACTGCCGTTCGGTGCTGGCATCGTTGACCTGCACCATGACTAACGGCTCATCATTTTCCAGTTCGATCCGGAATAGCTTGCCATAATCATCTGACTGCACAGGCTGTACCCCTAAACGCCGAATGAATTCACTCATTCCAAGGCGTTCGATCATCACCCGGCGGACTTCGGCATTTTGTTCTTCGATGATTTCCTCGGCTGTGAGCGAATCTGGCTGCGTGATGACGCGTTCCGGTACACGAACGCCGTGCCAGCGATATACCCCCCAGCCATCGGGATAGCCAACTGCTAGCCCATCTTCACAGTGCAAGCGTCCCTCTCCGTCACGTTTGAGGATGTTGTGCCGTTCGCTGACAAAACAAATGTCTTCGCATGGCAACCACCATCCAGCATGTTGTGCTTGTAACCACAAACCAGCGAGCGACTCTGTTCCTGATCTCAGATTACACACTACTGAGAAATAGTCGTAAAAACCTAACCAGTCAGCATCATGCGCTCCATAAATCATTGAATCGACGGCAGCCCAGAAGGTAGCCCCAGCAGGTTCCCAGACATTAGCGCCAACGGTATCCCGGACATTAGCCCAGACGATTCCCTTGATGGCACCCCAGATGGTTTGCCAGACAGTTGCATCAACGGTATTCCGAACGTTATTCTTGACAGTTGCATCAACGGCATCCCAGACATTAGCGCGGACACTATCTAGGACGATTGCTCGGACGGTATCTCGGACGGTATCTTGAATGGTTGCCCGGACCGCCCTTGATTTACTGAGTGCGTGATATGCCTTTAGCATTGCTAAGGGCGAATCGCACCACACGATCTCGTCCGGTGGTTTCAGTCCAGCACACTCATATGCAAGGCGAATCCCTCTCTCGGCTTCGGGGCGGTTGGCAGGTTCAGTGGATAGCCCGATTTTTAGCCACTTGTCGCGGAATTCGGGCAGGCGCGCTTCTTGCTCGGGGGTGAGTTCGGTAATCACGTCTCAACATCCGGTTTATACTCATCGGCATCTATATCAAACGTCCATGCAACGGCTTCGTGAGCCGTTTGAATATGCGGCGGGACACGCAAAATATACGGGCGTTCTGTGCTGGCATCATTGACCTGCACAATGACATATGGTTCTCTAGCCTGTTGCTCAATCCGATAGAGTTTCCCATACTCATCACTGTGATAGGGATCACATCCCAATCGCTGAATGAATTGACTTACGCCAAGCTGTTCGATCATAATCCGACGGCGTTCAGCATTAGGTTCGGTGATTATTTCCTTTGCGGTAATGGTGTGTGGGCGTAGAACAATATGCTTCGATACGTGGACTCCATCTAAAGCGTACACCCCCCAGCCATCTGGATAGCCTATTGCTAATCCGTCTTCACAATGTAAGCGCCCTACTTTATCAAACTTCAGGATCGAATGCCTTTCACTGACAAAGCAGATGTTTTCAAGGGGTAGCCACCATCCACCGTTTTGAATCTGTAATTCTAATCCTGCTAGTTGATTGGATAACTTCAAATTACAAATTTCTTGAAGATAGTCATATTGTCCAATTTGAAGAGCTTCCAGTTGTCTTTTTATCAGTTCTTTTTCTTTTTGTAACACAAGAATAAAAGAGGCGGCAACACCCATTGCTAAGCGTTGTTTAAAGATCTGAGGGCTTGCCTCTAACATTGTTTCTATCCAAATACGATTACTCACTCGATCGAGGGTCTGAGAATTGAATTTCGAGCCTACTACTTCCCGTATAGTTTCTGGAATTTGCTCAGAGACTTGCTTCAAAACCGAATGCCAGATTTGTTGTTTGACAGGATCTTCTACTGGGTTTATAAGTCTTGTTGACCTACGAACTGCGTGCATCATGAGCGAAAACGGCGACTTACACCACACAATCTCTTGCGGTGGTTTTAATCCAGCGCATTCATATGCTAGTCGAATCCCTCGTTCGGCTTCTGGGCGGTTGGCAGGTTCGGTGGATAGCCCGATTTTCAGCCACTTGTCGCGGAATTCAGGCAGGCGCGCTTCTTGCTCGGGAGTGAGTTCGGTAATCACGTTTTGTCAGCCTCCATATATATGGTACAGGAAGTTTTTCCTTCTGGTAGGGAAGCCGCAGGTGAACGCCCGGATGGAGGAGAATTGACTTCTGACACAGGGGCGCGGTGGCTACGATGTAACAAGCAGAAAACAACGCTTTTATGCACCCAATGATGACCTTGGTCATTTTCTCAATCCAATCGGGTTGTGTATAATGCATCCTTGGTCCATCACACGCTGAGAGATACATATGATTAACCTCACCTTGAAAGAATTCTCCAGACGTTTCCCCCATATTGGATCGGCGCTTGAACCTGATGAGCTACAAGAACTCCTACAGTTGCTAAAAATACAGCATGTAGAAGCATCTGAGTCGCTCATCATTGAAGGTACAGTCACTGATTCACTTTATTTTGTATGGGAAGGCGAATTGGATGTTGTTATGCAAGCCCCGGATGGTGAATACAAAGTCGCAACCATTGAACAGGGCGCCTTGCTGGGAGAAATTTCCTTGCTCAGTCCGGGCAAGGCGACAGCGACCGTTCGGAGCGAATCGGGCTGCGTTGCGTTGCATCTTGATGTGCAGAGCCTGCAACATTTCTGGGATACACATCCTCATGCGGCGGGCGTTTTCCTGCGGGAACTCAGCCGAATCGTGACAGAGCGTATCCGACTTGCCGATGCCACACTGAAAGACTTGCAACAAGCGCCTTCGCAAAAGCTACAGACACAGACATTGATGAAAGCCCATTCAACATTGATTAAGGGAAGCTGACGACAATGAGTTTACTGGATGTACTCCAACAGAATACACATTTTTCTCATCTCTCAGATGAAGAGTTGCAACAGCTTTCTTCGGTCATGAAGCAGTCTACCCATAGCGATGGTCATGCCTTTATTCGCGAAGGCGAAGCGGGCGACACGGTTTTCCTCTTGATTGAAGGAACGGTCGTTGTCACATTGCTGGTGGCGGGCGAAGAGCAAGACATCGAGACGCTATCTGCAGGTGACTTTTTTGGGTTGCTGGCGCTGGTTGATGATGAGCCGCGCACGGCATCTTGTCTCGCGAAGGGCGAGGTGACGGTTGCCACCTTAGACCGCGAAAACTATCAAGCGTTGGTCAGCGATAACGCCCGAACTGCGTTGGCGTTCCAACGGGCGCTGGGGCATCAAGTGGCGTCAGATTTCCGCAACGTCAGTCAGCGCATTCATGAACTGTTGTATGCTGCCAGCGAGCAGCCCCCAAATGATGTAGAAGCCGATGTTGCCGTGATTGGTAGCGGACCGCTGGGGATGTTTTATGCCATGTGGGTCAAGCGCTTCCGCCCAGAAACACGGGTGGTATTGATTGATCGGCGGATGCACCCGGTACACAAAGTCGGCGAGAGCACGCTTTCAACAACCGTTCGGGCGTTCAATGCGATGGGCTTAACGCTGCCTGTCATGCGGCGGTTGTTTGGTAATAAAGCAGGCTTACGCTGGTTTCATACAGAGAAAGACGCAGACCGCCCGGCAGAGCATTTTGACATCGTCGATATTGAGGAAACCTACCAGGTCGAACGACGTGTGCTTGAGACTGCCTTACAATACCTGATGCGAAATCGGGAAAATCTGGAAATCCTTAATGGCGTTCAGGTTCGGGTGCGGCAAAGCCAGTTGAACGGCGATGTCAAGCAACTTGCCTGCACCGACAGCGAGGGCAATGAATTTACTGTCCGGGCAAAAGTGGTTTGCGATGCATCGGGCGCAGCCAGTGTGTTGCCTCGGCATTTTGGTGTGTATCGCAAAGCGCCGGAACAGCATCAGACCTTCAGCTACAATTCGTATTTCGCCTACTTCCGTCCCAAGAAAGATGTTCCAATCGACTATTGGTCATATCCGGCAACCCGGCACATTTGCTTCCGGGAAGGGTGGTTGTGGTTCATTAGTTTGATTTCATGGGAACAGACTTCCCAAGAAAACATCGAAGCCATGATTACACATCTGCTGGAGCAGCCTGATGACAATGACGATGATGCATTGCCAACCCGGCAAGCACTCGCCGAACAGTTCGACGGAAGCTATGAGAGCATTTTTAGCATCGGTTTTACGATTCGTACTGACCGCGATGTGGATGGCATGAGCATACAGGATCGGTTTAATCACTGGGTAAAGGAGTACCCGGCGATCCAGTGGGTGTTGGATCACTTTGAGTTGATTGAAGCGCCCTATGCTGGTAAACAACGATCTCACTTTGCCTTCATGAACATGCTGCATGATACGGAGCAGGTTGCTGGCGATGGCTGGTGCGCGGTTGGGGATGCGGCGGTGTTCATCAATCCCTTCTTCTCTCTGGGGCTGAATTACGGCACGGGCACAGCATATATGGCAGCAAAAGATACGGCGGCTGCCCTGAGCAATGGCGATGTTTCCAAAGCAGCATTCCAGAATTACCAGACCTACGCCAATGCCATTTTCGAGCAAAAAGTCCGCGAAACGGATATGTACTATCGGTCGTTTAATCATCCGGTTTCCTACGAACGGGTTCTGGCGGTCACCATTGCCAACGGGATTCTGGATGTTTTGCCCCGTGATGGATACAGTGACAGCGATCCCTACGTTTTTGATCCGTTGAATCCTCAGTGGGTTGCTCTGACCAAGGAAATCAGTCAAACGCAACGGGAAGCGGAAGAACGGGGGGATGATCCTGCTAAAACGGCAGGAGTTGTGAAGCAAATTGTTGATGACTATATCGATATGCTGCGGAAAACGACGACCCTGAATGAAGTTCCCCTGAGCCACTACACGCGTTTTTATGATGATGCGGGCAATCGTCTGGAAGAGGTCAATCAAGACAAGGGACGCGGCGACTACGAAGCCATCACCTGTACGCAATGCGGACTTTATTTCGATGATAGCTTGAACACATGTCCGTATTGTGGGCAGGCAAAGCACGCTTAGGTTTTCTCGAAGAGAACATACATCATTCATCTGTAATAGGTCAGGGTAGATTGCCCTGACCTTGTTGGTCGTCCGCGCCAGAGGCTAAAGTCATCTGTCTACATCATCTCAAACCTGCTAAAGAGGCTTCCAATCGATTGCCAATCCATGTGGTCGAATTGAGCGCCTATTTTGTGGCGCCTTCAGTGCGCTTGTCAGTGTAGCCTCCATGCTTTAGCTTGAGGCTCTCTCCATCACGTTTCGACATCCGGCTTATATTCTTCAGCACCCATATCGAACGTCCAGGCGACGGCTTCATGAGCTGTTTGCACGTGCGGCGGCACACGCAAGACATACTGTCGTTCTGTGCTGGCATCATTGACTTGTACCATGACCAACGGCTCGTCGTCCTCTATTTCGACACGATATAGTTTGCCAAAATCATCTGTTTGTACTGGCTGTGCGCCTAATCGGTGGATGAATTCATTCATGCCAAGGCGTTCGATCATCACCCGGCGAACTTCCACATTCTCTTCTTCGATAACCTCTTCCGCTGTGAGCATATCCGGTTGCATGATGACTTGTTCTGGCACGCGGACACCATGCCAGCCATACGCGCCCCAGCCATCAGGATAGCCGACTGCCAGTCCATCTTCGCGGTGTAAGCGATCTTCTTCATCACGATTGAGGATGTTGTGGCGTTCACTGATATAGCAAATATGCTCACATGGAATCCACCAGCCAGCACTCTGAGCTATTCTTGATATGCCCGCCAAACGATTCGTTTCTGGTCTTAGGTTGAAAACCTCTCGTAAATAATCATAATAGCCAAGTCGAAAGGCATCGTGCTGCCCATAGGTTTCTGCCCCGACTGGAGGCTCTTCGCGTGCCCATTCCGACTCTGTAAGTTGACCGGAATGCTGTTGCCAAAGTTGACTCCAGAACTGAGATAGGACTTCCTCCCGTAATTGTTCATATATTTGATCTAATACATGGTGCACATGTGGCACTAAGAGAAGTTGCCAAAGGCGGTTTGAAAGTTGATCTTGGACGTGTGCCCCTAGTAATTCCTGAGCTTGATATTTGATCTCATTCGAGATGCGAACATATCGATGCTTTGAAACTCGTGTGGCTGCCGTTGTTACCATCGAATATGGGGAATCACACCAGATAATCTCTTCTGGTTGTTTTAACCAAGCGCATTCATAGGCGAGACGAATGCCATGCTCTGCTTCATAGTAGTTGGTTGGTTCTGTCGAAAGCCCAATCTTCAGCCATTTGTCGCGGAATTCAGGCAGTCGCGCTTCTTGTTCGGGGGTGAGTTCGGTGATCACGTTTCAACATCCGGCTTGTATTCTTCAGCATCCATATCAAACGTCCAGGCGACTGCTTCATGCGCTGTTTGCACGTGCGGCGGCACACGCAAGACATACTGTCGTTCTGTGCTGGCATCATTGACTTGCACCAAGACTAACGGTTCATCTTCTCTCAAATCGATGCGATATAGTTTGCCGTAATCATCTGTTTGTACAGGCTGCGCGCCCAAACGGTGGATGAACGCATTCATGCCAAGGCGTTCGATCATCACCCGGCGGACTTCGGAATTCCGTTCTTCGATGATTTCCTGAGCGGTGATCGTATCTGGCTGCATAATTACACGTTCAGGAACACGAACGCCATGCCAAGCATACACGCCCCAGCCATCAGGATAGCCGACTGCCAGTCCATCTTCGCAGTGTAAGCGACCTTCTTCATCACGATTGAGGATGTTATGTCGTTCGCTCACCAAGCATACGTTAATATATGGTAGCCACCACCCAGCATGCTGGGCAACAATCCATAAACCCTGATAATGCTTCGTTAGGTCTTCCAGCCTACAGACATGGTGGAAAAAGTCATAAACGCCCAGCCAGTGTGCATCGTGCAACCCCATAATTGCATTTCTGACATAATCCCCCACATGATCACTCAAGCTCTCCCAGACTCGAGAACCAACAGGATTAATGACTTGAGAACCTACATGATTTCGGATGTCATTTGAGACTTGCTCTATGACTTTACGAACAACTCTATTGTTTACTCTAGGCTCGACAAAATTTGAAATATGATCCCTGACAAGATCCGGGACGGGAGACACCGCATGTTTCAGCTCAGAGACTGTTATGTCAACTGCATCGGACAGCATAGCAAATGGTGACTCGTACCAAATAATCTTGTCGGGTGGCTTCAGCCCAGCACATTCATAAGCAAGGCGGATACCGCCATCAGCCTCTAGACGGTTGGCAAGCTCTGTTGATAGTCCAATTTTCAGCCACTTGTCGCGGAATTCGGATAGTCTTGCTTCTTGCTCAGGAGACAGCCTTTCCATTTTCGTCATCATTTCCTCATTTGAGGTCTGGATATGCTGGGGTAGGCGAAGAAATATCTGTTGTTCAATGTTGGGATTGTTAAATTCCGCCTTAATCTGATGTCTATTTCCCTGTAATTCAACCTGGTACAATTTGCCAGGTTCGTCTGACCGCGCAAGCGTAGCTCCCAAACGTTGTATAAAAATGCTTTCGCCAAGTCGTTCAATCATGATCCAGCGGACTTTGGCGTTTCTTTCTGCAATAATATCCTCAATGGAGAGGCTATCTGGTCGCATGATGACTTGTTCTGGCACACGCACTCCATGCCAGGCATACACTCCCCAGCCATCAGGATAGCCGACTGCCAGCCCATCTTCACAGTGCAAGCGTCCCTGTTCATCACGATTGAGAATGTTGTGCCGTTCACTGATGAAACAAATTTGCTCATTACGAAACCACCAGCCAGCATTTTGTGCTACAAGCCAATCGCCCGATAGCTTTTGCATTTGAGTTTTCAGATGACATACTTGGTGAACGAAATCATAGTATCCGAGCCTGGCTGCATCATGCTGCCCCGGTTGCTCTCCCAAATCCTGCATTCCGACTTTTTCGCAAACTTGTGCATATACGTGGTTAGCGATTTGGATCTTGATTAATTGAAAGATCTGTTTCCAAACTTGATCCCAGAGTTTAGCCTTTAGTTGCTTTCCAACTTCGTTCTGTAGTTCCTCCTCAATTTGACTTCTATAATTAAACTTATCGCTACTCAATTGGTGTAATGTAGGTGTTCCAATTTTAGCCATCAGCATTTCGAAAGGTGAGGCATGTGGCGCAATGTCCTCCAGATACTTCTGCTTAAGATCAGATTTAACCACCATCATTGCAAGAGGCGAATCAAACCATATGATCTCTCGCGGTGGTTCTAATCCAGCACTTTTGTAGGCAAGGCGAATGCCCCGCTCCGCTTCCGGGCGGTTGGCAGGTTCGGTGGATAGCCCGATCTTCAGCCACTTGTCGCGGAATTCAGGCAGGCGCGCTTCTTGCTCAGGAGTGAGTTCGGTGATCATTAATCCATTACTCGCCGGACTTCCTGTGGCGAATATTCTCGCTGATAGCGAATCACCCACACACCCGGATCAAGCGTGATCGCGTCGTGCTCTTCATGTTCCAGCACGAAGCTCTCCGGCGCGACCAGCCAGCGCACCTCGTCTTTTTCCAGCATGGTCACGCCTGCCGTACGAATGGCATGATGATGCCCGGTTGCCTCGCCTTCAGCAACGATGATGCGCCCGCCCTCACGCGGCACTTCTTCCGCATTCTTCGGCTTTTCGGTGGTCTTCATCAGCAAAATATCGCCCTGTCGGATAATCATCGGTGTTTCCTTTCTTGTTGCTGGTATGGTTTGCAAACCATACCCTACATCACAATACTGTTATGTTCATTGTTATCGAAATTGCGTTTGGATGCAAGCAGAGGACGTAGGATATGACCGTGAGGAGGTAGCGGGACGCGGTATTAGCGTGGGGTAGACTTCGCTTGCTTTACGCGATACGCTTCATTGTAGCGATAAGAAGGATTTTCAGAGGAATGCCCTGTGAGCGAGTTGCCACCAGAAGAAACTGAAAAGAGCTACGATAGCGTTGCTGCCGACTACGCGCAGAAATTCCAGCACGAAATGTCCTATAAGCCCTTCGACCGCAAAATGCTGGAGCTTCTGGTCGAGCGCGTAGGGGATGCGGGAAAAATCTGTGATCTGGGTTGTGGTCCGGGGCAAATCGCCGGGTACTTAAAGCAATTAGGCGCTGATGCCTGCGGGATCGACTTGTCCGCGCAAATGGTGGCGGAGGCACAACAGCTTTACCCCGATATTCCCTTCCAGCAGGGCAATATGCTGAATCTCGAACATGTCGAAGATGAAGCATTTGCCGGAATTGCCGCCTTTTATTCCATCATTCATATTCCCCGCGCACAGGTTGTGGATGCATTGCAGGAAATTCGGCGCTTATTGCAGAAAGATGGCAGCTTATTGTTGACCTTCCATATTGGCGATGAAGTCCGCCATCTTGATACCTGGTATGAAAAGTCCGTAAACCTCGATTTTGCGTTTTTCCAAGTAGAGGAAATGAAAGACAACCTGCAAGCGGCTGGCTTCGTGCAAGAAGAAGTGATCGAACGCGGACCATACGCCGAAGAAGCTCAAACCCGCCGGGCGTATCTGTTTGCTCGCAAGCCTGCCTGAGTACGACCGAGGCGGGTTTCCGAACGTCGCTCTATCCGAAGGCGTTTCTCTATTCCCAATGCTATACTATTGGCAATAGCAGTGGGTACACAAAATGGACAAGCTATTCGATTTTTTCACACAATTGTGGCAGACCTGGCTACAGTGGTGGCAGGGAATTTTTGGAACGAATGTATTTGGTTTTGTCCTGAGCGAACCTACTCTGCTTGCGATCATCGAGTGGCATGAACGCGTTGAACCACAAATTGTTGAACATCAGCGAATCCATTTAAATCAACCCGACTTGCAAGAACCTGTCTGGACAACGGATCGTGCGGAAAATGTGTTTGTGATTTCCCCAATGGGGCGGCGTGACTGGAAACTGCGATTATCATTATCACCCCCGCTATATCCTGAACTATCGCTTCATTTGGAGGGTGGGATCAACGTGATTACAGCCTTTCAAAGAATAGCTCCTATGTCGGAATATTCTGAGAGCGAGATCCTGCGAAGCATATTGACCAGCATCACGATCTCTCATGGGGAATTATCGCAGCTCTGGAAATTAGGTTGGACACCACGACGGGCGCGGAAATATGAGTACAAACTTCATCCGACCGGGCTACGTACCTTTGCCAGTGTGCGCCTCGTAGGGAGTGAGCAATGGATCTCGATTGATGATCCTGATTTCCAATATTGAGGAGGTAATGGTGGACACTTGTTCCCCGTTTATCAGGCAGAAGTCATTAACAAACGGATATTGGCATTTCTGAATGAGTAGACCAAAACCACACATGAAATAGCAACTCTCCTGCAGCAATCGGAGCTGCACCATATAGTGGTCGGTTTTCCCCCTCATACGCTATACTCCCCCTATATTGATGGCGATATAGAAAGACGAACAGGATGAAAGGACAACCCACGCGCATCGGCATGGCGGCATTGCCCGTCGTAGCAGCGATTGCGGCGATTGCCCTGTTGTACATCATCTTTCAGGGGCTGGATACCGAGGTCGAAGCTGGGATCGGCGAAATCATCGAAGCCTTCTGGAAAGGCGGTTTCCGTAGCTCCCGCCGATTGGCAAATGTCATCGAGTTCTGGATACCGTTGACGCTGGTGAGCATGGGCTTGGTGCTGACCTTCCGCGCTGGCTTGTGGAACATCGGCATCGAAGGACAGATGATCGCTGGTGGGTTAGCAGCCGCAGGCGTGGTCTTTTCGATCAATTCCGATAGCCCCGTTGTCATGCTGACGGCTGGCATCATCGCCGCCATGATCGGAGGTGGCTTATGGGCAGCGCTGGCAGGTGTCCTCAAGACGCGCTTTGGGGTGCATGAGATCTTCGCCGGGGTCGCCTTGAACGCCATCGCCAACCAGATGACCTTGCAATTGATGGCGGGTCCCTGGAAACCCGTAGATAGCGACAAAGCACAATATAGCCGCCCGATCCCGGAAGCGGCATTGTTCCCCGGCATTGAACGCAGCTTCGATGTGAGCTTGCTGGCGATCCTCATCACCGTCGTAACGATTGTCGTCGTAATCTTCTTACTGTGGCGCACACGCTGGGGCTTGAACATCAAAGCTGTCGGCAAAAACCCGCGTTCGGCGTTGTTGCTCGGTGTACCCGTTACCTTTTCTTCGCTGAGTGCGATCATCGCTTGTGGCGCACTGGCAGGAATCGGCGGCGCACACCGCATCATGTTCACCTACGAAAATGTACGCGGCGGTTTTTCCGGCGGCATCGGCTTTTTGGGCTTGCTGGTTGTTTTGCTTGTCGGGATGCGCGGAGTCTGGGTTCCTATTGTCACCCTCATTTTTTCGGTGATTCTCGCTGCCAGTATTCAGTTGCAGAATCTCAATCTGGATACCTCGCTGGCAGGTGTGATGCAGGGCTTGCTCGTGCTTTTCGTCTTCCTCTTTACCGGATTGCGCGATCGGCTCTACAACCCTGACCCGGATGAAGGTGTCGCCCATATATCAGCAGAAAGCGCAGGAGACTAGTCATGGATCAACAACTGCTGAATGTTCTGAACACGCTGGTACGCACGGCAACCCCGCTGGTGATCGCCGGAATTGGCGAAACAATTACCGAGCGCGCTGGCATGATTAATCTTTCGCTGGATGGCTCGCTCGTGTTTTCGGCGATGGTGGGTTTTGCCGTTGGACTGGCGACAAATAGCGCCGAAATCGGCATCCTTATGGCGATGGCAGCCGGAGCGTTTATCGCCTGGGTGATCGCTGTCGCCAACATCGAATTGCGGCTGGATCAGGTGGCTGTTGGCTTCGTGCTGACCTTATTAGCAGCAGATCTAGCGGAATTTTTGGGTGTGCCCGTTGCCGGGAAATCTGGCGTAGGGCTATCCTTGCCAGACATCTCCTTACCTGTGCTTGGCGATCTGCCCATTGTGGGAACGGTGTTTTTCGACCATAGCGCTTTTGTCTATATCAGCTATTTGCTGGTGATCGGTACGTGGTTCTGGTTGTTCCGCACCCGTCCCGGCATGGCGCATCGTGCTGTTGGTGAACACCCGGAGGCGGCTTTTGCACGGGGTACAAACGTCAGTCGTCAGCGCTATATTTATACCATTGTTGGCGGGGCGCTCATCGGTTTGGCAGGCGCGTCTTATTCCCTGAGCATCAAAGTCGGTTGGGCGACGCCGCCCTCCATGCTCGGCGATGGCTGGATTGCATTGGCGATTGTGATCTTCGGCGGTTGGCATCCCTTCCGCGTGATGCTCGGCGCGTATCTCTTTGCTGGATTAAAGGCGATGGCAGGGGCGATTCAGGGGACGGACATCAACATCCCGGTGACGATCCTTAATGGCTTGCCCTGGGTGCTGATGATTGTCACGCTCTTGCTCGTCAGTAGTGGCGCGATCGAACGCTTGCTGCAGGTGATGCCGCGTTCGGTACAACGCCGTTTGCGCTCCTTCCTGCGCTCCGATCCGCCGAAAGCGCTCGGACAGCGTTTTGAAGGGGAGTAGGTAGGCGATCACGATCCAAGAGAATTTCATGCAAACTTTATTGTGATTCTCGCTGTCAAATAGACAGAAAGGCGAGCGCTTGGATGATGTGTTGCAGCATCCCCCACAGTATATGGAATTGGAGACCTGTTCGATTGCGTATCGGATCGTGGGGGATAGCGAACCTCTGGTATTCATTACGGGATGGCCCTTTAATCAAGCGACATATTTCAATCTTCTGCCCTACCTGACCGAGCATTTCACCTGCATCTTATTGGATTCGCCGGGCTTGGGCGAGACGATTTGGCGAGAGACTACAGATTTCACGTTTCCGGGGCAGGCAAGGGTATTCGAGCAATTTTTGGAAAAGCTTGGAATCGATTCATATTCGCTGGTGGCGCATGATACGGGCGCGTCAATTGCGCGTTTATTAGTCGCGGACAATCTGGACAAAGTGCGGCGGTTTATCCTATTGAATACGGAGATTCCGCATGAGCGCCCGCCCTGGTTCCCTTTGTATGCTCAATTGATGAAGCTTCCTCTGGCGCGAGTTCCTTTTCAATTGTGTTTACGTTCCCGGCTGTTTTTGAAGTCGCCGATGGGCTTTGGCGGAGCGTATCACGATAAACGATTGATCGATGATGATTTTATTGCCCGTTATGTTCAGCCACTGATCGAGAACAGCCAACGGTATGAGGGGGCATCCCGGTATCTGCGGATTGGCTTGGATTTTACGCTGATCGATGCCTTAGGCGATGTCCATCGGCGCATTACGATTCCTGTTCATTTTATCTGGGGTGCGTCTGACCCGACCTTTCCAATTGAACCCGCGCGACGAATGATGCAGGATTTCCCAAATTGTGATGGCATGACGCCCATTCCGGAAGGCAAGTTGTTGTCGCATGAGGAATTTCCTGAAGCAACAGCGGAAGCGATCAAACGATTTTTAATGCGGTAGGGGTACAGCGCGATATGCCCAATGTGCCTGCTTTGTTATCTATGTACCCTGCAAGTCAGCCTTCTTTTTGGCTTTGAGTCCCCGTCGAATTTCTTTCCTTGCCCAATCATAATGGCTGCCCGTCGCCGATGTGAAATACGATCCAAGCGTTGTGGTTTTTGTCCAGGCATATACTTTGGGTTCGAATAACTCTTCGTCAGTTAAGGTCTCGATCAGACTGAGTGTTTCCTGATGGGATGCGGCAAAATCTGCTGTAACCTTTTCCAGTTCCCAATCACGGTGCGCTTCGTAAATGCCCTGATTCAGCAATGGGATTTGTCGCCAGGTATACTTATCAGAGGGTATTTTGATTGTCTCATTGCGCTTGCCCGCCCGATACCAGGAAAGAGTCATTTGCTGCCAGGCTAGTAGATGCGCCAGCACATCTTTGACCGACCATTCCCCAACAATGCCTCCCTCAACCATCTCCAAAGGCGATAATGATTGGATTTCTTTTTGTAATGCCGCATAGCGTTCCCGCGCCTGCTCCAGTAATTGCACTTTTGATGTTGGTCTGGGCATAATTTGCCTCCTACAATGAACCCTTAGATTGTTCTTCGCCAATAATCTTTTACATTGCTCGGATGATTGAAGCAGATCATTTGTTCTGCGTGGTTATAATATACACACCCTGACTATCCTGCCGTAGTGTCAAATGTCACTATTCAGCTTAGCATCCAATATTTTTGTAGGCAGGCGATTTTATAACAGCATTTCAGTTTTCATGGCTGCCGTTCGATTTTGAACACGCTTCCCCTGCGCGTCGTAGTAGTGAAATAGGACGATCACCAACAGGGATATATGAATGACACAGGGCAAAACCAGGCGATTACCACTGTATGCATTGTTTATCACGACACTGATTTCTGCCACAGGAGATGCTATGGCGGCGATAGCAGTCCCATGGTTTGTGCTGGAAACAACGGGTAGCGTCGTTCAGACAGGGATCGTCGCATTTTTTAGCGTGACACCCATTGTGATTGGGATGTCGTTTGGCGGGACTCTGGTGGATCGGCTTGGTTATAAGCGGGTGAGTGCTATTGCTGATCTGGCAAGTGGCATTACAATTTTGCTGATTCCAGTGTTCTATGCGACGGTTGGTCTCGAATTCTGGCAATTGATATTTTTGATCTTTCTGGGAAATCTGATGGACGCGCCGGGACGTTCAGCACGTCGATCAATGTTGCCAGAGTTGGCAGAAGCTGCCGGTATGTCATTGGAACGCGCGACCGGGTTAAGCCAAACATTCCAGCGGGCTACTTACATGATTGGTGCACCGGTTGCCGGGCTGTTGATTACGCTGATCGGAGCTACTGGTGTTCTGGCAATCGATGCGATCACGTTTTTTCTCTCAGCAGTTGGTGTCTTTTTATTGATCCCCTCGCATCAAATGAACAAAAAAGAAAGTGACACGAGTTACTGGCAAGATTTAAAAGACGGCTATCATTTTGTTCAGCAGGATCATTTACTCCTTAGTCTCATCATCGTCATCATGATCACCAATATGATTGACTATTCGATGATTGCTGTAACCATGCCCGTGTATATGCAGACGATATTCGGTGTGGCGGATGGCGCGTCTACATTGGGGTTTATTGTCGGGCTGTTCGGTGCATCGGCTTTAATCAGTAGTTTTTTGTTTAGCTGGCTTGGAGATAGGATTGCTAATCATCGGCGGTTATTGGCGATCAGCTTTGTCTTAGTTTCCGTGCGATTCTTTGTGTTTGCAGCATTTCCACCGGTTTGGGGTTTGGCACTCGTTACTGTTTTTGCTGGCTTTATGGTAGGTCCTATCAATCCGATTATCGACACCATCACCTATCGTCGAATACCCGATACGATGCGCGGTCGGGTATTTGGCATCTTCTCAGCAGGTGTACTGGTGGCGATGCCAATAGGTGGTGTTTTAGGGGGGTATCTGCTGGAGTGGTTCAATTTGCAGACGATGCTACTCTTGTATGGCGTGATATACGTGGTTGCAACGGCATCCTTATATTTCAATCGTTCGGTTCAAACGACTAGAACGCCTCAGCCAGCCATGAATGTGATGGAGTAGAGGGCGAGCATATCGTGTCTGGCATCCTATTCGACCCTGCCCAACCACGCCTTCGCTGTCGTTGCAATCACCTGTAACGCATCGTGACTGCCATTGCTGTGCCCCTTCTCAAAATCCCCTTCAACCGTAGCCATCTGGTTGGTGACGTGTGCATAGCAGATGACAGACTTTTGCCGTGCCTGAGCGAAGGCATACAGTCCTGCAGCCTCCATTTCCACCGCGAGAATGCCTTCCGAAGACGCTTGCTCGATAGCAAATTGCGTTTCGCGGAAAGGGGCATCCGTCGTCCAGCTTGCTCCCCGATAGACGGGTACGGACAACCCGGCAAAAGCATCATTAAGCAGGTTGTGTAAGGTTGGGGCTAGTGATGAATAGTCGGATGGGGGGAGGTAATGATAGCTGGTTCCCTCATCCCGTAGCGCTTTTTCAATCAGTACAAAATACGGTGGTGCACCTTTTGCGAGAATTTGCCCGGAAGAAGTCACACTAATCAACAACTGGCAGCCAGAAGCAAATAGCTGCTCGGCAACCAGCACGGCGAACGAGGCGCCCACTGCACAACCAATCACCCCAAAGGCAATCCCATCGTAGGTGAAGTCATAGAGCTGGGTATGATAACCTGCCCAGTAGGGGTTGAGCGTCGCCTTGTCTTCGGCTACCAGGTTGCGGACAATATCGCCATCCGGGTCGAGTACACAAATCTGCGGTACTTCCCCCTCCGGTATCTCTTTTTGTCGTCTGGCTTCTCGCAACAAGCCTGCGGGCAAAAATGTAGATGGCTGATCATATTTTTTGTCGCGCAAAATGGGTGGTTTTGGCTTGTGCTGGCTCTTCATTCACTTTGTCCCTGCATCCATCGTTGCTTGCTCATCGAAACTGATTTATTGATTTTTGATTTCATTATAAGGTGGGATGATTGGATAACAAGCAATGATGTAGCAATGTTTTTCTCTGCGATGATTCTTTCTTTTTACTCTTTGTGCTGTAAGTGGTTCAATCTGAGAATTAACGAAACAATTCGACCTGAACAGGACATCTTACGGATCAGAGATCTGTACTATAATTGAGGACGCTTACACGACACGAATTGATACAGTTTCTATGCTGACCAACCGACTCCATCGTACCAAAACGATCCCGGCAAGCAGGATGCTCGTCTTCCTGTTGTTTGCCTTGCTGCTGATTTCTGCCTGTAGTGCAACCGCCGTGCAGGTCATCCCTACAGACCTACCGACGGAGACAGCTACTTTTACGCCGTCGGCAACCAACACGCCCGGTAGGAACGCCACGCCCACCCGTCGCCCGACACAGGTTGCAGCTGCTACGGGCGGTCCGTCGCCGACGTCCTTGCTCGGTCCAACACGCACTGCGCCTGCCATGTCGCCGACACAGACTCGTCGTCCGCGCAACCCGAATGCGCCCCGTATCGAGTTCTTTACGTCTGATGTGCTGGCAATCGAACCGGGCGGGCAGATCACGCTGTTCTGGTCGGCGCGCGGGGTGGATAGCGCGGTTATCTATCGCCTGAACCGCGATGGCGAACGCACACAGGTCTGGAACGTGCCTTCTGATAGCAGTCTGGAAATTCAGACACGCAGCAGCGAACGTGGACAATTGGAGTTTGTGCTGACGATCGGTGAAGACGAAACCTATGACGAAACACGATTGGTGATTCCCATCGAATGCCCGATCAAATGGTACTTTGTGCCGCCGCCTGATGAATGCCCGGACGAAGAAGCGCTGGAAACAACTTTTGCTGAACAACCTTTTGAGCGCGGACGAATGCTTTATGTCGAGTCCAGCGATCTGGTGTATGTTTTGTTCAATGATGGCAGGGAACCCGCGTGGCTGGCGTTCCAGAATCGCTATGATCCAGAAGTTCATGCGGAAGCGGAAGACGGCTTTATCCCGCCGCCCGGATTGTTCCAGCCGTTGCGCGAACTTGGACATTTGTGGCGCAGCAACGATACGGTCCGTAATCGGCTTGGTTTGGGGACAGTGGAAGTGAATACCTATCTGGGGTTCGTACAGACGTCTACCGCCAGCCGCGATCGGGAGAATCTGTACCTGACCAGTTCCGATAACACGATCTTACATATCATCCCCGGGGGCGATGTGTGGCAGATCATTTCGCCATAAGATGTAGATGATGGTTTGATTGAGGAAGGGCACATTTGGCACAGCACGCTGTGCCCCTACGGGTATTTATTATCGATTTACGAAGAATGAGTATTTGAATCGAGGGTGGGGCAAACCCTTACGTTTGCCCGTTGGAATCAATGTTTTATTGTCCTACCGATTTACAAAACGGTAGCCAACACCCCGCGATGTCAGAATATATTCCGGGGTCTGCGCGTTCTTTTCTAGCTTTTGCCGCAGATAGTGAATGTAGAGCTTGAGGCTGTCGATCGCGTCTCCGTATTCTTCGCCCCATGCTTGTGTTACCAGTTCGGTTCGGGTGACGACACGCCCGGCATTGCGAACGAGCACTGCCAGCAGGTTGAACTCTTTCGGTGTCAGGTGCTTCAAATCGCCATCGACATTAACTTCGCGATTCATGAAGTTGATGCGGAAATCACCATCGTTGAAGACCAGTTCTTCGCTCATATTGGGGCGTGGCGAGCGGCGTAAATGGGCACGGACGCGGGCGACCAGTTCATCGTTGTCATAGGGCTTGACGACATAATCATCTGCCCCCATTTCCAGACCGCGTACCACGTCTTTCACGTCGCTGCGAGCGGTGAGGAAGATGATCGGAACATCGGACATATCGCGCATCCGCTTGCAGACTTCCCAGCCGTCCATATCTGGCATCATGATGTCGAGAAGTACTAGATCTGGCTGATGTCGATAGGCTTTCCGCAGCCCTTCTTCTGCACGATGAGCTTTGATCACTTCAAAGCCGCGTCGTTCCAGGAGCAGCCCGATGAGTTGTACAGTTGGCTCTTCATCATCAATTACCAGAATTTTCTCAGGCATTGTGTTTCTCCAGACCAGAGGTGGGGATGTTCCCCAGGTTACAAATATCTAACAGTTCTAACCTACTCTAGCACGTTACAAACCATTCACGCAAGCTAAATTTGTTTTTGGTTTGTCGCACAGACGGGATTATAACCGGAATCTAACAAAATGTTCATATTTGGTTTGGAACACAAGGATGCCGGGTCGTGGGCTTGTACAGGCTTTTGGCTTCAGGTAATATGCTGCCGACCGCATCACGAAAGGAAGTATGTAAATGCCTCGTGCCTTAATCACCGGGGGGGCTGGCTTTATTGGCAGTCATCTATCAGAGTATCTACTGAAGCAGGGTTATCAAGTTACCATTGTTGATGATCTTAGCACTGGACGCTTCGAGAATATCCAGCGTTTAGAATCGAATCCCAATTATCAATACGCGATTGAAGACATCCGCTATGTGCCAACGATAGATCGACTGGTCAGTGAATGTGATGTGATTTTTCATCTGGCAGCCGCAGTGGGTGTGCAAAAAATCATCACGGAGCCGATCAACACGATTGAAGTGAACATCGGCGGGACAGAGAACATCCTCAAAGCGGCGCGTCGTTATTATCGAAAAATCTTGATTGCCTCAACATCGGAAGTGTATGGTAAAGGGAATGGTGTTCCCTTCTACGAAGATGACGACCGGGTTGCTGGCGCGACGACCCGTCGACGCTGGAGTTATGCGGCTACCAAAGCGGTGGACGAATTTCTAGCGCTGGCATACTATTATGAAGTAGACTTACCGGTAGTGTTGTTTCGCTTATTCAATACCGTAGGTCCGCGTCAGGTTGGGCAATACGGGATGGTCTTGCCGCGTTTTGTCCAGTGGGCGCTGGCGAACAAGCCGATACAAGTTTATGGCGATGGACAGCAGCAACGCTGTTTTTGCAATGTCTCAAACGCCATCGACGCCATTCATCGCTTGTCTGAAGCGGATGAAGCAATTGGTCAGGTGTTCAACATCGGCAGCAATGAGGAAACAACCATTCTGGCACTGGCGGAGCGGGTACGAGAACGAGCGAATAGCTCATCAGAGATCAAGCTCATTCCATATGATGAGGCATATACAGTTCCCGGCTTCGAAGACTTCCGGAGGCGTGTGCCTTCCATCGAAAAGATTGGTCAGGCGGTGGGCTGGGAGCCAACGACATCTCTGAACGAAACGATTGATCAGATTATTGATTACTATAAGGGACAGCAAAATGGGCGAACTGACTCGTAAAGAACTCATCGTGGCACTCATTGGTGCAGATTCCAAGCCACGCCTGGCAGGAGTTGATCTGTCGGCAGTGGATTTGAATCGGCTGGATTTTGAGGGTGCGAATATGCGTGGGGCAAAGATGAGCGCCTCCAATTTGCAGGAAGCGATCTTGCGCAGCACGAATATGACGGGTGCTGATTTGCAGGTTACGCAACTTCCCTATGCTGATCTGAATGGCGCGACGCTGACGGTTGTTAATCTCACGGGTGCGAACCTGACTGGGGCGCGATTGACAGGCGCGAATTTGACGAATGCGACCTTGAACGGCGCCAACTTGCAGGGCGCAAATTTGCAGGGTGCGAATGTCAGTGGTGTGAAGTTCGATGAGAATACGATCTGGCCCGATGGCAAAAAAGGCAGCCAGTCCAGCCCGACGAATTATACTTAAGAGTGCTGAGTGATTTATGCCGCGCCGGTGCTAATGCTGCGGATGATGACTCCGGCTAAAATCAAAAACCCCCACATATAGCTGGCGATGGCTGGTCGTTTTTGCGCTGTGACCTCGACAAAGATGAAGAAGGGCAGCGCCAGTACCGTTGCCATGCCATAAATCAGATGTACTTCGTCGTGTGGGCGAGCGCCGATGATGAAGTACATAGCTGCCCCAACCAGCGCTTCTGCGAGCATTGTGCCCAGAATGGCAAAGACTCCTCGCCGATAATAGGGCGTGACATCCCCTTTTTTCCAGTTGCCGATGTATTGCGCCAAGCCAAACATCACCAGCGCGATAATCAGCCCGAAGCGACTCAGGTGAAAATGCACTTCTTTGAGCAGGATGTGCGGTGTGGCATTCATGTTGATGAGGGTTGCGCCGAGTACGAGCACCACAAAGCCAATGATGGCGATAACCAGTGCTTTGTCCATGCGGGTGATGGGAAAAGGACCGAGTTTGCCATCGAAGGGGATGATGGGTCGTGTTTGGCGGGGTTTCTGTTTTTCGGACATGCAGGTTTCGTTGATGACTTTGATTTATATGAGGCTACTTTAACGCAATGGCGCGACGGTGATAAGGCGCAAAGTTGGGTTATTTGCGCTAGCTGCGACATCGGTTACAAAGCCGATGTCTAGTTGTCATTGGGGAAACCGCTGAAGCGGTTGTCAAGATTTCAGCGAGCGACGAGAATGGCTTTTGCTGCGCAAATGCAAGATGTATAATCCATAGCATGGCGAAGAGATACATATTCCAATCCCTATTTGCTCTTATTTTTGCATTATTGCTATTGTCGACTGTTGTTGCACAATCCTCTGAAGGCGATCTACTCCTCTATTTTGATAGGGATCGCGAACCTCAGGGCATTACAGTTTATAATCCCGCAAACGGGGAAACATTTCACCTCCCTATTAGAAGTGGCGTGCAATTTATTAAAACGAGCGGCGACGGTCGTATTGCCTATGTCGAGGACAATGATGTATGGGTGCTGGATGTGCTCAACGCACCTGATGAGCCAATCAACATTACCCAAACTCCCAATGAACAAGAAAAGCTGATTGCCTGGACACCAGATGGACGTTTGCTGGAATTTCAAGCGGGTTCTGATCCGGGTCCCTATCTCCTTTATATGTATGACGGGAACAGGGTGCTTGCAGTAGATCATGGATACGATCTGAAGCGACATTGGAATGAGGACGGTTGGTATGTCGCGGATCATGATAGCAACGCGGATACTTTTGGCTGGTATGTTTGGAATGGGCAGGAACAGATCGACCTCGAATTTCCATTGTTATCGGATGAACCAGCCTGGCAGACTTTTTTATGGACACCCGATCATCACCTGTTCATCACCATTGGCTATAACAAACAAGAATATGCACAGCCTATCGGTCCAACTCAGATATTCTACTGGAATGGTGACGTTGTTCGTGAAGTCGTGAATCCTTCTGAAGATGAAACTTTCATGGTTCGTGCCTGGAGTGCGGATGGGCGCTTGTCTCTCTACACTTCTGGCTCTTTTGGCGACCAATGGTATGTGTGGGATGGCATTTCTTTCACGAGTGATGGTGCGCCCGATACACCCACTCTGGTAGTGATTAATCATCCCGGCGAAACAATCGACGATATTGAATGGATGCCTGATGGTCGTTTGGCAGTGGTTGCTACTGGTAATCCTGAATCAGACATGCTACTCGGACATCTTTTTTTGTGTACGGATCCCTGTGTTCCTCAAGTTTTTCTTTGGGATCAGCAAACGCTGATTCAAGTGACAGACAATGATCGTGGAAGATTTTTGGTTGATGTACATACCAACGGCAGCATTGTTGTTTCTCCCTTTGATGGGCTTCGGATATGGGGCTTCACTGTGTTTGATAACAATCTGCAAGCAGTTTTTGAATCAGGTGGTCCCTATGCAATGTCTCGCTGGAGCGTGGACCGACATCTCGCCTACTGCCTGGGGGATGCCTTGAAGGTATGGAATGGCCAAGATAGCACTCAACAATTAAGCTTTAGGACGCACTCCAAGTGGTTGATTGCGTCATCGTATTCTCTGTTTTGTTCGACGGGCTAAGGTTACGAAGTTACCGGGCAGGTTTGGAAACCCGCCCCTACGACATGATTTATTGTACAGGCTGATTATGTCAAATTGATACGCTTTTTCTTTTTGCTGGCCTCCATCGTTCGCCGCATTCGATAGCGCCAGCCAAGCATGAAGAAAGCCATCATGCCCACAATTCCGGCAACGGTTAATACCACCTGCCGCAGCATGAGCATGGGATAGGCTCGTAGATATGCTTTTACTGCACCTGTTCCTTGTTCGACGATTTCCGGTGGGGGAAAGGTTAGGGGGTTGTGACTTAGTACGAGCCATTGCAGATTGTCCAGCAGACCAACTTCAGTCGGCAATTGTCTCAATTGATTATGATCCAGCTTTAGACTTTGCAGATTGCTCAATTGACCTAATTCTGATGGGAGGTCGATCAACTGATTTTCATCCAAATATAACACACTCTATCTATGGGTTTTTAAGGGTTCAAAACGAAGCCTCCATGAAAAAACTGAGCGTGTGAGCCAGAATACAAG
>WURV02158778.1:0-97486 GCA_011762755.2 Epimenia babai | reverse complement strand
TGATCTAAGCTTTCTAATAGCTTCTTGGCTAGGAAGGCGCGGTTCTTTGGCGGCAGATCAAGTGCCTTAAGAATTTCAGGATCTAAGGTTGTGGCCATAACATGCCTCCTGGTTCAATTTTAGCAAACTGAGGCTTTAAGACCACAGATAACTATGCCCGGGCAAGTTAAGAGGATCCTTGAACCAACTGAATTGGGTTCGGTAGGCAATTGGACGCTTGTTGCCCCCAGGAACAAATCCCGGAGCCATTTGAGGCAACGAGCTGCAATCAAAAGCTTTATATTTTTGGAGATCCTAGGGGTGTCACAGAATTCACGACACCCTAAAAGCGCGAGCGTCTGAAAACAAACAAGATAATGACGGAGACGCCGGGAATCGGACCCGGAGCTTTCGTCCAGGACAGAATGATACCGTCAACACCAGACTCGAGAAAAATCTGGTTTCAAATCACGCTTTAATTTCTGACCCTCTTGATGAGCGGACACCCTGCGAATAACCGCAACTCCTGGGCCGGGAGTTACGCGGCAGCAATGGCACA
This sequence comes from Epimenia babai, assembly GCA_011762755.2. Taxonomy (NCBI): domain Eukaryota; kingdom Metazoa; phylum Mollusca; class Solenogastres; order Cavibelonia; family Epimeniidae; genus Epimenia; species Epimenia babai. The sequence goes on along the minus strand of WURV02158778.1, from coordinate 96,948 downwards.
GGCGGGATCTACAGCCAACCATTTAGCCATTCTGGGTTAAAATCTTCATTCTGGACACTTGGGAAGAGTTATCCAAAGATCCCCTTTTGGCAGGCCGCGGCGCCGGTTTTTGCCAGATCCGCTGTGCCGCCACGAAACACGCCCCACGAGGAGCTTACCGGTGATTCAACTCTATCAATTTCCGCCCATGTGGGGCCTGCCCAATGTCAGTCCATATTGCCTGAAGCTGGAAACCTATTTGCGCATGGCCGGTTTAGACTACGAAACCCCCAGAACCGATGTGCGCAAAGCTCCCAAAGGCAAGCTCCCCTATATCGTGGATGAGGGTAAAACCATTGCCGATTCAGGGTTCATCATCACTTACCTGCAAAACCGCTACCGGGTCCGTTTAGATGTCCACCTCTCACCCAGAGATCAAGCCGTGAGCCTGGCCTTCAGACGCTTGCTCGAAGAACATCTGGTCTGGGCCTTGGCCTATGAACGTTGGATTCGCCCAAGCAGCTGGACCTATGTGAAAAAAGCGTTTTTCAAACGGATCCCCGCCATCATCCGGCCCTTGGTCATCGCCAAGGTGCGCGGCAATGTCAAGCGCCAGTTCTACGGGCAAGGCATGGGCCGCCATTCGGAGGAGGAAATCTACCAATTGGCCGAAGAGAATCTGCGTGCTTTAAACCAATTTCTCGCCAACAAACCCTATGCCATGGGCGACCAGCCAAGCTCTTTGGATGCCTCGCTTTTTGCCGTGCTGTTGAACATCTCCGGGTCACCCTATGATTCGCCGCTTTTGACCAAGTATGGCGCCTATCCCGCGTTTCGATCCTATTGCCAGCGCATGCGCAACCGCTACTTCCCCGAATCCTAAGGCAGCAGCGGCAAACACTGCGCCAGTCACCATCGGACCATCGCCAGCCCAAAACCCTGAACCAGGAAACCGGCGGAAAAACACCGATACCGCGCCAAGGGACACCTAGGCAGTACCTCCACGGGTCAGGTGCCATTTTTTAACCGGTATTCCCAATTAGTTCCTGTGATGAAGCAGGAAACCTGTGTCACGATTTTCAATGATTCAATCACTCTTAGGGTCTTTGACGAACAACTTCAGCGGCATCCCACGGCCAGGAATCTGCAAAATACACCGCATTCCAGCATTGGGCCTTCTTTTTTTCACCCGGATTGCGGGAAAAAAATGGTTAAATCGAATCTTGGTCAACCAACGTTCCGCAATTTTTTCGGGGTAAGTGCAATGGCGCCAGCCGTTCGTCAACCCCGGTTGCCTCGTTCCATGAACGGTTTCATGGCCAAGGCAGCCAACCCAAACGCCGGTCCCGGAGGCTCGTTCCCCATGGAAGCCAAACCCGTTGCGTCTTCTCAACCGCAAGCCGTGTTGCTGCGCACGGCAGGTTTGGCCAAAGAATACGGCAAGCAACGCGTGCTCCGCGATTTCAATTTGGTGTTGCGCAGTGGCCAGGTTTTGGGCATGTTGGGCCGCAATGGTTCCGGCAAAACCACGGCGATTGAAATTCTTATGGGCATCCGGCAGGCAGACCGCGGACTTATCCAAGTTTTTGGCGAGTGGGTTAAGCGGCCCAGCCAACTGCATTTGCAGCAAATTGGCTACGTTTCCCAAGAACAGTACTTTTATCCCTGGATGTCCTGCACGCAATTGGGCCGGTTTGTAAGTGGCTTTTATCCCAACTGGCAACAACGGTTCTACGAACGCTTGCTCACCACCTTTCAACTTCGCAAAAAGGCCAAGGTGGCCCAACTTTCGCCCGGCATGCGGGTGAAGCTGGCCCTTGCTTTGGCGCTGGCCCAAAAACCGCGGTTGCTGATCCTAGACGAACCTACGGCGGGTTTGGACCCGGCCGCACGGCGCGAATTCCTGGAAATTGTGAGCCAGCAAACCGCGGCAGGCCGAGCCACCACCCTATTCTCCTCCCACCGGGTCGACGAAGTGGCAAAGGTTGCGGATAATGTGGGCATTTTGGCGCAGGGGAACATGGCATACCAGGGCAGCTTGGCAGCATTGCACGGCCGCGTCCGCCGCCTCAAAGCAGAGCCAGCCTGTTTTCAGCGGCCAGCCGCCAAGGCAGATTTTCTAAAAAAGGCCGCCGCCCGCGGATTGCATCTGCTCATGACCCAACCCCGCCATGAAGGCTTTATCATGGAGGGCCATCCCGGAATCTGGCAGCAGGCAGACCGGCACCACTTCCAGTGGGAAAAACTGGATTTGGAAGACATTTTTTTGGCGCTGACCACCCGGATGCCACTGCCATGAGCCCGGTTTGGGCCAAAGACTGGCGGGAGCACCGCGGTGCCCTGGCAGGCTTGCTGGTACTGGAAGCACTGCTCTTTGCTGCCATCCTCTGGACAGCAGATCCCGTCATCCCAGGCTCTTTTTATATGGAGAGTTTGAAAAAGTATTTGCTGATCGGTCTGCCGGTGGGCGCCCTGTTCCTTGGGCAGCGCCTGATCTACCGCGAATACGCGGGCAAAACCATGCTTTTCCTGGAAACATTGCCCATCTCCAAGCAACGGGTGTTGCGCAACAAGGCCCTGCTCATGTTTTTGATATTGGCCACGATCAGTTTGCCGCTTACCGGCTATTGCCTGATGCGCACCGCCAGTGTGGTAACCGTGGATCTGGGCAATTTGTTGCCGATCTTGGCCCGGGTAACCGTGTTTCTTTTGATGGTAACCGGGTTGGGTTTGCTTTCGGGGTTTTTGGGCAGGTTCACCCTGCTTTTGATTATTGCGCTTGGCGGTGTCCTGTTTTGGAATGCCGCCCAAGACAGCGGGCCATGGCGGCTCATCTGGCACCCTGCTTTTGGTTTGGAACGCAGCCAATGGCCGCTCTCCCTGCTTGCCAATGGCCTGCTCACCGCCGTTCTTTGCTATGGGCTGGCGGCGTTACTATTCTGGAGCAGGGTTGGGTGGCTTGGCCAAATGTTGACCCGCCAGTTGCCGCGCCCGGCAAAATGGCTGTACTGCTTAACCTTGCTGGGAATATCTGCCTGGCTGATTTGGCCACAGCGCAGGCCGCCGCCTCCCTTTCAATTAGCCAATGCCGATCAGATTCAACGCCAAGGTGTCCAATTGCAAATAGCTGGTGGACCCACCCACCAACACCGGCAAATACTTGGCAAAGCACAGGCCATTGCGCGGCAACTTGAAGCTGTGGCCACCTATTTAGATATTAGCGATTTGCCGCCCTTGTTTTTGATGCACCGCACCGATTTGGACCCCGATAAATACGAAGCAGAGCCCTTGCCCCACGGACGCGGCCTGCTCGTGCGCTATCACTTTCACGAAGACCGCTTTCAAATACCGCCGTTTCTGGCCTGGCTGCTGCCCCAAATACTGGACTATCATTCCCACGGGTTTGCTGCGTTAAACGCACACCGCTGGCTGTTAGATGGTTTCGGCTTTTTTTGGGTAAACCGTCAGTTTCACTTACCTACGCTGCGAAAACAACTGCAGCGGCGGGCAGTCATTACCGCGGGCTCCGACTTTTCGGTCTCCAGCCTGCATCATTGGTCACACTACAGTGTCTACTTTGGCCAAGAGATGAGCGCCGGGCTGGCTTATTCTGGTTTGGTAATTCTCGATGAAAACTATGGCCTGGAAACCTGCCGCCAATTGCTCGGTCAATTTTTGCGGTTTCAGCCACCAGCCGGCGTCCGTGGCTGGTTTAGGAGCAATCACCAGTCACTTCCCAGCATGTTTTCCCAAGTCACGGGCAAAACGTTTGGCGGTTTTGTGCAAGCTTGGCAGCAACAACTGGACCTTTGGCAGCAAACCCATGCGGCCAAACTAGGGCAGTTACCGAGCTTGAAAGGGCATCTGAAGGCAGAAACGCTTTCCTCCGAAAGCCGGCGCCTTTACTTTGGGATCCAGCGCTTCCAAGGCATGGCTGATGGAGACCGGCTGTTTTTTCAATATGGTCCGGTACCGCCATGGGGCGACAGTGCGGCCACCCCAATAAAGACCATACAAATCTCGGCATTTGATTGGCGGGAGTGGCATCCCATACCGCAAACCTATTCCCAGGGCGCCAGGTTTCGCTGGACCCTGGCCATTCACTCCAAGCATTTGGGCTGTATGTTCAGACGCGGCTGGCAGCAATGGGAAGTACCCTGATGTTTGCCTTGTGGTGGAAAGAATTACGGGCGTTGCTACCCTTGGGGTGGTTGCTTGCCGCCATTTATGGTGCCCCCTGGGCCGTCATTCCACTCACCCATCCACCACGCCAAAGTCCGTTTTGGGAGACTTGGTGGCTTTTGCAGCCTGAATGGTGGACCGCCCTTAATTTGGCCGCGTTTCTAACCGCCATGATGGCCGCTTTTACACTAATTGAGGCGGAAACCAGCAGCCAAAGTATCCGCTTTTTGGATGTGTTGCCCATTGGCCGGGACCGCGTTTTTTTGTGCAAACTCACCGCGGGCTGGTTCTTTCTGGCAATAGGTCCCCTGCTGATGGTAAGTGCTGTTTTGAGCTTTCACCTGCTTTCTCAAACAGGAGGCGGCAACGTCATACCCTGGCCAGAAATCGGCATGGCATTAGGCCATCAATACGGCCAACTTTTGGTGTTTTTCTCGCTGGCCTCAGTTTTGGTATATTTCCGCCAATTTGGCTGGATCGCTGCCGCCATTGCTGCCCTCGCCTATGGCGCCATCACCCCATGGTGGCCCACGCTCACCCAATTCAACCCCTGCCGCCTAACTTTGATTCTTACCAGTCCACCACCTTGGCCAAATACCAAAGACTTGGCGGCATACCAACTGCCATTGGCGGTAATCAGCACGCTTAGCGCATGGTTTCTCTTTAAAGGGTTGGGGTTCTCAATTGCCGCCCGGCTGGAACGGCTGAGGAAAAGTGCCTTAGGCCGTTGGAGCTTGCGGGCTGCTTTGGCCGCGGCAGCCATCGCATGGGGTCTCTTCATTTATCCTCAAATCCAATCGCTGATCAAACCGCAAACCCGCCAATGGCCGGCTCAGCAAAATTGGGCTAGAGCCGAGGCCCGCACCCAGTACTACACCTTTTATTTTCCCAGCAATCTGGAAGCCCAGTTCCAGCCACTTATCCAGCGGGCAGACCGGGTAGCCCAACAAGCCCAGCGATTTTTCCTCGGCGTGGCGTGGCAAACACTGCCGGTGGAAGCGCTCAATACCAGTTTGAAACAACCACCCACGGCCTTTCAAACCATTCAAATGAATCCCATTTTCGCCAACCTGGACGAGGCAACCGCCACCCTCGCGCGCCAAACCACGCAAATATATGCGCGCAACAAAGCCGGACCGGTCTTGGCCAACCATCCGCGTTGGTCGCCATTTATCCTTGAGGGGTTGGGTCATTTGGTAGAGTTCCGCTATTTTCGTCATCCCCACGAAATCGAGCCCTATCGCCTGTATGCCGCGATGGTGCACCTGCGCGGTCATGTGCCGTTTGTGCAGGCAGCCGACCACCACCAACTTGGCCAGGTTCACGATCCCCTGCTGGCCGCCATTTTGGGCGAGGTTTTTTTTCACGCGCTAATCCGGCGGTATGGTCCCACCGCGCCGGCCAAATGGCTGGAAGGGCTCAACCGTTATCAGGCTAATCCATCCACGGCGGTCAGCTCTTTTTGGCGCACCAGTTTTCAGACGGTTTCATTTAATTTCGACGAAGTTCTAAAGGATTATAACGAGCTGCTTGAGCACGAGACCATCCGCTTTCGCGCCCAAATCGAAACGTTGCCCGCCATTTTTGGTGCCATTCTCCGCGAAAGCCCGCGTATTGGCATTCGGCCCCAACCCGATTTTGAATCGCCTTGGCCCTTGACGTGCCGGCTGCAAGCGGGAGACCGGCTCTTAGCCGTCCCGGAACCAGATGCATCCGGCATCTTCTGGTTTTCACCGCCACAACACGTACCGTTAAAATTTCAATTGGGTTATAGCGTGCCCAACAGCTCGCTCGTCATCTACCAACCTTGGGAAGTCTTAAACCTAAATTGAGCGATTCTTAGTGGTGATCTTGGCTTATCTTTGGGCTGCAATAACTTGGCCGCATCCTCAACGTACCCTCCGAGTACGTCTTCGGCTGGCCCAAGTCATTTCGCACCAAAACCTTAGCCAACCTCACTCACACGAATCGCACACTTTAGGTTAAAATAAGCGATTGCCGAAGGTGGCGGCGCGGTTTGGGGCAAACTGTGATTAGACCGGCCGGTTTTTGCGGATAAAGGAAAACAACCAGGCGCGGGCAGATTGCCATTCGCGGCGAATCGTGCTTTCCGAAAGATCCATCACTTTACCAATATCGGTCATGGTTAAACCTACAAAATATTTAAGCACCACCACACAAGCTTGGCGCGGGTCCAGTTTTTCCAAAGCGGAAAGCGCATGGTCAAGGGCCACCAGGTCCCATTCCTTGGATGCTTCGCCACAAAGCGCTTCGCTTAAGGGCAGAATTTCGGCATCGCCACCGCGCTTTTGACGTTTTTTTCCGCGGGCATGATCTACCAGAATGCGGCGCATCAATTGACCGGCAAAACCAAAGAACTGGAGCCGGTTCTCAAAATGGGCGCGATTTTGCTGGTAGAGGCGGGTATAGGCTTCATGCACCAATTCGGTAGGTGCCAAACTGTGGCCAGCTCTTTCCCGCTGCAGGTGAATGGCAGCCACCCGGCGCAACTCGTTGTAGATGGTGGTCATTAGAGCGTCAAAAGCGCGTTCATCGCCCTGCTGCCAGGCATGCAGCCACTGAGTAAGCGGCTCAGACATATTGAAACGGATACCGGCCTCCTTCTGCTGGACTATTGTAGTGCAAAGCAATCGCAGTTGGCGCCGCCACAGCATGCCGCCGGAATATTTAATGAAAGCTCATACCGCGGGCAAAGGCGCTAATTGCGGGTATTTCAGGGCTTCTTACCCAGCGGATCTCGCGGTTTATCCAGCGGGTCCACTTCTTCTATACAGTTGGCCTCGATGGTTTTAAGTAAGTTGTTGTTCACTGAATAGGCTTGGCCATCAAAATACCAAAGATCTTGATTGTCCCGGCATTTTTCCAAGATATAAGCCTTTGAGGTGCCCCGGTCAATGCGCCAGCTCAAATAATGCATGGGCTGGTCTGGCTGGAAAAGATGGTGTACACCATACAAGAACCAAGGTGCGGGAAGGCGGGAAAAGAGCAACCGGTCAGGATGATCCAGGTAGAAATGCGCATCGTCGCGGTACCGCGTTTTGAGCTGGTCCCAGCGATGAGCCGCGGTCCAGGCGCCCCAGCCAATGACCAGTACGGCACTAAACGCCAGCAATCGGCTGTAAACGGGTTTTTCAACTTTGGCGGCCAGCCAGGTGAAACTGCCCAGAAAAAAGGTATTCATCCAAAATGCGGTACGGTACCAGGTACCCGTGCTTTGATAGTGAAAGTGGAGACTGGGAATCACCGTAAGCAGGGTAAGCAGAATAACACCGGTATTTAGCGCGAAAAAAACCAGCGGGGGCCAGCTTGTCCGCCCTTTCCGCCATAACATGATCAAGCCTGGCACCAGCAATAGAGCTAGCAGATAACCACCTTTGTTGCCGCTGAAAATATAGGGGAGCCGCAGGATGAACGAGGGCAGGTCTTGCCAAACGCCGGTGGAAAAGTTTTTGCCAACCACGCCGATGCCCCAAAAACGGTAGGCGGTATACAACATTCCGGCAAAGACCGTAACTCCCATACCCACATAGGATCTGCGCCAAAAATAAGTGCCCATTAAAAGCAGGAATCCAGAACTTACATACACTTCCTTGGCGCAGCAGGCTAATAAAAAAAAGCCCGCGCTGAGCAAAATCCAGGATCGTGCCGGATTGGCCGGATTGCGAAATGCCCGCTCTGCACAAAGCAAACTGCCCAATAACAAGGCAAGACCTTCGAGATAATGACGGGTAGACAAAAACTCGGTGATCACCAGGGTAGATGGCAAGAACAACCAAAGAACCGCGGCAGCGAGCGCGGCCATCCGGTTGGCCTTGAGCCGCAAATAAGCAAACAACAGCAGGGCCGTAATAAAAAGCGAAATCGCGGTATGCACATAGGCGACAGCAGGTACCATGGGCGCAACTTGCCAATCCGCCCAAAAAGTCAGAGGGAACCAGGGAATAATGGCGTAACCCACACTGATTTTAAACACCAGATCTTTGTCAAAAAAGTAGGCCAGTGGATTACCGTGGTCACGGATAAAGATCAAATGGGGGGTGTCGTCTTCAAACCACCAGTCCCAAGGGGTTTGAGTTAGGCCCAGCACCTGCAAAAGGGTGACGAGACCCAGGACCAAAGCGGCGCTAGCCAGAGGACGGTTGTGCCAAAAAGCCCGCACCGGTTTACCTGCCTTCCAGCAGTGGTGATAAGAAGCTCCAGCGCCATTGGCGCGTCACTCCTGGACAACAGATGCGCACACGGCTGCAGCAATGCATGGCAATCCTCACTTGCGTGAGCCTTGCTGCCCGTACTCAGGACCGCAGCGGTCTGCAATTAAATACCGGGGCCGTCCCTTCACCTCCTCATAAATCCGCGCGATGTAAAGGCCCACAATCCCCAACGACAACAAAATGGCGCTGCCCATAATCAGCAACAGCAAGATCACCGTGGTAAACCCGGAAATGGCTTGGCCAGAAAACTTCATGTAGAGGGTATGGCCCCCAAGCCCCAATGAAAAGACGAGAAAACAAAAGCCGATCACGGTGGTGAGGTGCAGCGGCAGCGAGGTAAATGCGGTGATACCGTTGAGTGCCAACCGCAATAATTGACGGGCAGACCAGCGCGACCGGCCATCTACCCGCTTGGGCACAGCAAAGGGCACTTGATGGTGGCGGAACCCGAGCCAGGAAGCCATGCCACGAAAAAAAATCACCCGCTCTCCCATGCGGCGCCAGGCATCTACCGCGGCCCGGTTCATGAGCTTGAAATCGCTGGCGCCACGTAGAGAACGGCCTGCCAGCCGGTCGAGCAAACCGTAAAACACCCAGGCCGAAAGGCGCATCCAAAATGGTTCGCGGCCACGGTCAGATTTCACGGCTTCCACAATATCGGCCTCGCCACGCTGCCAAACAGCCACCATTTGCGGCAATAATTCCGGCGGGTGCTGTAAATCGGCATCCATGGTGATCACCCCATCACCGCGGGCGGTTTCCAAAGCAGCGGCAAGGGCGGCTTCCTTGCCAAAATTGCGCGATAAGCGCAAACCCCTCACGGTGTCATGGGCTGCGCTAAGCGATTGGATCACCTGCCAGGTTTGGTCGGCCGAGCCATCGTCCACCAAAATCAATTCGTAGGAAAGACCGGTTCCTTCGATCACCGCCATCAGACTGGCGGTGGTTTGTTTCAGGTGGCCGGCCTCGTTATAAACGGGTATGGCAATGGAAAGCGCGGGATTTTCTGCCAAAGGGGAAGCAACCATCGAACATCCTACCCGGAAATCCGGCAGGTGCATTTTAGCAGCTTCACCGCTTATTTTTTGGATTTGTCAGAAAATTCCGGCCAATGACCCAAGAGCAGGTCCAAGCTTTGGCTGAGAAACGGTTGCAAAAGCTCATCGCCGAGGATTTTTTCCAGTGCGGCGATCATGCGCGTACGCATATCGTGGGAAAGATCATTGCTATCCTCCGCCAGCGACACCAAACAATCGAGCACCTCGTGGATCGTAATCGATTCGGTGGCCACTTCTTCTTCGCCCACCATCAAACGGCCGGTGGCGCGGTGCTGGCTCTTTGGCTTGCCCCATTTGGGGAGGATGCGGTTATCTTCCGGCCTGCCAAGCCACTGCAAACACTGAATGGTTTGGCCAATACTGCGTTCCAAAGCATCCAGCTGATTGCGAAACGTCTGATTTTTTATGTATTCGTTGCCCGAAATCTGCATTCTCAGCTTTTTAAGATTGTCCAAGGCCAGGGTACAGGTGGTGCCTCCCTCTTGTAAAAGCTCTTCTAATTTGGTCTTCCAAGCCTTCACATGGGGATGGTGAAAGCCTTCTTTTATTTCTTTAAGAACCGGAATTTCTTTGACGCTTTTCTTTAAATGCTCAACTAGGGCGGCGGTGTCCAAGGGACCTCCTCATTCATCCAATTCATGGACTTCAGAATATTCGTATCCAAACCAAGACAACGAGAACCGGTTATTTGTAAATCAAATGGAAATAAAACAAAAAAAATTAATGGGCATAACCAGCGGCAAACACCGTGGGTTCCAAAAAATAACCTTATCTATGACGGAATTCAACCCCAACTCTACAACCAACTCGGCCAGTTACTCCTAAGCTTTTGAAAGAAAAGAGTTTATGTAGACTGAGGAAAATCCCGCAACCTTGCTAACCGCTGTACAAATCTCTTGGGATAGCAGAAAACCACCGCAGCACCAACCGAGAAAGGTAACCGTTTCTTATCATCCATGTAAAAAACCGGGTTCCCATTTTTTACCTTAGACAGATAAAGCTGGTGACTTGGCCCCACCATGGAGCTATGCTATTTCCCGTTCAGAAACAGCTGTTTTCCCAGCATGTCAAAAATCCGCGGGCGTGGCTTCGCCTCAGCGGGCCATCTTCCCGCACTCAAAGCCAGCAATGCGGGAACGCTTGTTGAACTGGAAACGATATGCCAAAACTGGCAGCGTTTTCGCTAAGAAATCTATTTGATACTTTCCCCCGTGGCAGAAGTAAGGTTTGAGGAGGGCCGGGGAACATTGCAGCAACTGCGCCACTTGGCCGTATTAATGAGGCCACATCAATACCTAAAAAACTTCTTTGTGGCCGCACCGTTATTTTTTGCGGTAAAACTAACCCATTGGCCTTCTTTCTTTCAGGTTCTACTGGCTTTTTGCGCCTTTTGCCTCACCGCAAGTGCCGTGTATATTTTCAACGATATTGGGGATGTGAACCACGACCGCAAGCATCCGGAAAAACGCAACCGCCCCATTGCCAGCGGCAAGATCACGGTAAAAACAGCGGCAGGGGCCGCTTTCATACTGGCCGTGAGCGGCTGTGCTCTGGGATATGGGGCCGCACCTGGCGTGTGTGGCTTGCTCGTTTTTTACCTGGTGCTCAACATCGCCTATTCCCTCAAGCTAAAAACCATCGCCATTTTGGATATCAATATTATTGCTACCGGCTTTGTCATCCGGTTATTTGCCGGCGGCATTGCCGCTGATGTGCCCTTGTCTCTCTGGATTATCATCATTACCTATTTGCTGGCACTTTTCCTTGGCTTGGCCAAACGCCGCGACGATGTTTTGCTTTATCAGCAAAGTGGCACCAAAATGCGCGAAGCGGTGGAGGGTTATAACCTGGTCTTCCTCAACGGAACCATGGCCACTTTGGCCGCGGTGGTGGTGGTTTCCTACATCATGTACACGGTTTCACCGCAAGTAATGGCCCGCCACCAAACCCCGCACCTCTACATCACCACGCTTTTTGTGCTCATGGGCTTTTTGCGGTACATGCAAATTACTTTTGTGGAAAACCGCTCCGGTTCACCTACCAAGGTGCTGTTATCAGACCGCTTTTTACAACTGTGCATCGCCGCTTGGGTTGCTTTATTCAGCTTGCTCATTCATTTTGGCAACCGCTGGACTTAAGCCAAAGATGCACCAAACCATTGGCACGGGCGGCGCGTAAGAAAAAACACACTTATGGCGGACCTAGCACATTCGCCACCGGCAGAGAGCCAACGCTTTCGCTTGGCTGCCTGCAACCAACTTGCTTTTATCAGTCTATTGGTTAGAATGACAAAGCCCTAAGCCGCATTCCTGAGCGGCCGGAAAAGAGACGCACAACCAAGCCTAGCGGTTGGGAAAATCGCGCGTGTACTGGCGGTACCCAGATGGCTTTTTAATGAGATGCGGGATTCTGGCCTTGCAGCAGACGTAGACAGCCATTTGCGGGTTTGGGCCGGGGGAACCTTTTTTGAATGGAAACACGGTAAATGCGCAGGCGTTATTAGCACCATTGCGCCAGCATCAGCCCAAATTGCTGCCCCACGGATCTGCCCGCCAATCGGCGGTCTTGATTCCCATCTTGCCGGAGAACGGCGGTCAGCTTCTCTACACGCTGCGCAGCCGCAAGCTCAAACACCACGCGGGTCAATACAGTTTCCCCGGGGGCGTGATTGAGCAAAATGAATCGCCGTGGCAAGCCGCCCTGCGCGAGGCCGGTGAAGAAATTGGTGTTCCCGCCGAAAAAGTAACTTACCTGGGCCAATTAGATGACTGTCTCTCACCACGCGGATTTCATATCCGTTGTTTTGCTGGGTTGTTAGAGCCCTTTACCCCCAAGCTTAACGGTGCTGAAGTGGAAGAACTTATGGCTGTTTCACTGGATGAGCTTTTTGACGATTCCCGTTATGAGATCAAACCTTGGCGGGGTTTTCAGGTACACTATTTTCACTTTTCCGCCGGGTTGGTTTGGGGTGTTACCGGAAGAATTACCTTTCATTTACGCCAAACCCTGCAATGGCAGCGGTAAGTTAAATTTAGTAAGATGAGGACTGAGGGGAGGGTACGTGCCTGGTTTTGAGAAACCGCCTTCACAGGGCGGCAACATGTATAGCTTGTCACAAATTATTGAAAACAGACTGCTCCGCGATAGCGATGCCAAACCCTTAGACCGCTGCACCCAATGCCAAAGCCAACTCACGGCCGAAGATCACTATATTGTGGGCAAGGCCTATGACCGTGGCAAGTGTGCCTTTGAATCGGTGTTGTGCATGAACTGCCATGCCAGCTCACAGTCCTATGCATCTGCTCAATCCAAAGAGAACCTGATGCTCTATTGTGGCCGCCGGTTCAGCCAGTTTTTAGAGGACCGGTTTTGGCGTGAATCCTATCACCTAGCCGATCCGGTTTGTGTGATCACCGGTGAAGAGTTGTCTTTTAGGGATAGCTTTGAAATTTATTGCTTCAACATGCCCGGTGCCGGTTTGGGCAAACACGACTACCTGCTGGTGGGCCCGGCCGCCATGGAGCAGATGAGTGAATTGCTCTCGGAAGAAACACGCCGCAGTTGGGGCCGCTTTGTCGATAGCCTGAAACCGGATATGCCAGAAATCAAGCTCTCCCCGCTATTCCTCTGAGGCGGCCAACTTGGCTGGGACCCTTCTTTTGAAGTGCCCGTGCCCATTGCCGCAGCAAAAAAACACGCCATAGGCCTGGGGTATTTGATTCAAGGCCCGTTCACCTACCTAAAATTAGAAAGCCAGGGCATGCATAAGAAAGCAGCCCTGGCGGTAATGAGAACGTTTGCAGTTCGGCTCTGGTGCGGATGGAGAATGCCGGGAGTCATCCGCAAATTGGCCGGGTTGAGCATGTGCCGAGGCGTAGAACCCCGCGGAAAAAGGCGGGAAAGAATCCGGGTGCCGCATATCATCAATCAACACATCCGGATCAAGCTGCGGAAAAGCCCCTGGCAAGGTTTGCCCAAGGCTTTTCCGGCTGACGTGACATTCTGTCACAATAAGTTAGGGTGAAAACAAACCTGGGTTAGGCTTTGGCAACCCGGGTTTTGCGAGTGTAGACCACGCCCACCACGGTTAACAGGGCCAGGAAGGCAATCAAACCCCAAGTACCCAGGGTGGGTACGGTGCGATCGGTGGTCACGCCGTTGAGGATGTCGGTAGTACCGGGCAGCGCCGCATGGTAGAAAGCATCGGCGTGAAACGGCACGGTAATCGTGGCTGAGCCGTTCACAACCACACCCGAGGCAACCAGTTGACGGCCATTGGCGCCATCGCAGTACACGTCGAGGCCGGAGGGGCATTGGCCGGTAATGGTCAGTTGATCACCATTGAGAACCATGTCAGTGATGGTGCAAAGCGGGTTTCCTTCTAAGATGAAAGGCACACCTTGAGGCGTATTCGTACCACCATCATCGGTCCATGACGCCCAGGTACCCATTGCAGATTGCAAGCCGTTACCGGTAGTGGTTTGACCCAAAATGGTAATGGGCGGCCCCCAGGGACCGGAGAAAGATGCGCTGCCGGTGAATTGAATGTCAATCCAATAAGTGCCCGCAGCCAATTCCAAAGCATTGCCACCGGTGGTGAGGTCAACGACCGTGGCAAAAATGGCCCGGTTATTGGCGCCAACAGTGGTTTCAGAGGTCCGGAAAATACCTGAAAATGAGGATGTGAACGCGGCTGCCGGAAAGGTAGCCACCATGGAGGAAGCGCCATTGTCCGGGGAACCGTCCCAAATATTTACGCTCACGGCGGAAATGGTGGAAGGGCTTGAAGGTGCGTTAGTTTGATAGGCGAAGATGGTAGCAGATTCTACCGCCCAGCCATTACCGTCTACCACAAAATCATCGGCAAGCCGGAAATTGGGTGAACTTACATTGCCGCCAAGGATGTTCATGCCCAGCGAAGTGGACTGCAGGCGGCTTTCATCGGCGCCACCGGAACCTGCACCGGGGTGGGTTACTAAAGGACCATTGTCGTAGAGCACGCCTCCGCGAGGTCCGCCCCAAACCGGCCCGCTTACCGCGGGAATGGTAACGAGCTGGCCATCGTTAACCTCATTGTTTTGAGCCACCAATGAGGGGGTGAAGTACCCTAGTACCAGTGCTGCAATAAGCACCATTCTCTTCATTTCAACTCCCTGTTCAATTTTGATAAATGAAAAAACATGCCGCAAAATCCGATATCTTTTTAGATACCTTTTGCATGTTACTCCTTACCCTTGAGCAACCCGGGCCTGGAAAAAATGCAGATTCGCTGGTGAAAGCATGTTTATCTAGCCGAAAAATGACAGTGTTGTGCTGTTTTGACCCATTCCTTCACTCCTATAACCAAATGAAGGATGTCAAAAAATTTTTGGCAGTAGCCTATTATATTAAGGCGCAGCAAATAAAACAGTTCTAAATATGATTTTTTATACGCAAAAGTCAAAGAGCATCTTTTTGCAAACATAACTTAGGCGGTACTTAGGTGCATTTTATGTTCGGTTTTTGCACGTAGCGAACATTTTGCCAAAGCGGCCGGTGCTCATATTTCACCGGAAAGGAAGCCCGAATTACTGCAGGCAAGCGACGATAGACGCGCATGGATTCAGGAACGTAGTTAGGCATCACTCAAAAAAGCTCCCGCTAGGAAGCGGGAGCTTTTTGGTTATTTATTATCAACTTAGGGGGTGTGCTTAGGCCCTGGCGAGCCGGGTTTTGCGGGTATAAACCACACCTGCACCGGTCAACAATGCCAAGAAAGCAATCAAACCCCAAGTACCCAGGGTGGGTACGGTGCGGTCGGTGGTCACGCCGTTGAGCACATCGGTGGTACCCGGCAGTGCCGCGTGGTAGAAAGCATCAGGGTGAAACGGCACGGTAATCGTGGTGGTGCCGTTCACAACCACGCCGCTGGCCACCAATTGCAGGCCGTTGGCGCCGTCACAATAGACATCCAAGCCAGAGGGGCAATTACCGGTGATGGTCAACTGATCTCCATTGAGTACCATGTCTGAAATCATGCAAAGCGGGTTGCCTTCAATAATAAAAGGCATGCCCTGTGGCGTTGAAGTACCACCATCAAGCCAAGGATTCCAAGCACCCATAAAACGGCTCAACCCATTGCCGGTAGTGGTTTGACCGGTGATGGTAATTGGCGGCATCCATGGACCAGAAAAAGACGCACTGCCGGTCAACTGAATGTCGATCCAGTAGGTTCCCGCGGTCAGTTGCAGGGGCTGCCCACCAGTGGTCACATCCACCACCGTGGCAAACACCGCGCGGTTATTGGCGCCCAAAGTATTTTCCGCAACCCGGAAAATATCGGAAAAGGATGAGGTAAAAGGTGCTGCTGCAAATGTGGCAACCATATTGGAAGCACCATCATTAGGCGGCCCATCCCAAATGTTCAAGCTCACCGCTGCGATGGTGGAGGGGCTGGAAGGCGCGCCAGTTTGATAACCAAAAAGGGTAATCGAATCCACGGCCCAACCATTGCCATCAACCACAAAATCATCGGATAGGCGCGAGTCGCCCAGTGCCGGGTTGGCGGCAATACCCAAAGTGGTCATGCCCAAAGACGTGTTTTGCAGCACACTTTCATCGGCGCCGCCGGAACCCGTGCCCGGGCTGGTGACAATCGGGCCGTTGTCAAACAATACGCCGCCACGTGGTCCTCCCCAAACTGGACCACTTACGCTGGGCACATTTACCACCGGCAGACCATCGTGCTCTTCAGTTTGAGCAACGAGTGCGGGTGTGAAATATCCCAGGATGAGTGCTGTTATTAGCACGATTCTCTTCATAGTAACTCCCTGTTCCTCTTTAAGAATGTAGAAGCTAAGCCATCCAACAATTGCGTTTTTTCAAACCGGCGAGGCTAGCGTCCCATTTTAGATACCCATAAACCCATATTGGTGTCATAAAGCACAACGCTATGTCAAGAAAAAACACCATTTACGGAAGTTCTGGCCACTTAAATAAGCAAAACATGCCTTTTTGACATGAATTTAGTGAAAAAGTAAGTTTACAAAGTGCTTTTTTATACTATTTCAAGAGGTTTTCGGGCCACCGCGCAAAGGGTCGCCCATCAGTGGCTTCACCTCTCCCATGAAATCCGAAACATCCTGAAATTCCCGATAAACAGACGCAAAACGGATATAGGCGACTTTGTCTAACTTTTTTAGGGCATTCATGACAATTTCACCAATTTCCTCACTGCCAATTTCGCGGTCAGGCTTTTGGTAAAGCCGCGATAAAACATCATTGACAATACTCTGGCAATTGGCCATACGCACGGGCCTTTTTTGGCAGGAAGCCATAATGCCCATCAGCAACTTTTGACGGTCAAAGAGCTGGCGGCTGCCATCTTTTTTTACTACCATCAGTTGAATTTCTTCGATGCGCTCATAACTGGTGAAGCGTTTGGAGCAAACGAGACATTCGCGGCGGCGGCGGATCAAATCGCCCTCTTTGCTTTCGCGGGAATCCACTACCTTGTCACGCAGATGGCCACAATAAGGACATTTCATGGGTAAACCTTATTTGCAAGGCCAATGATGAACGGCATTTTAAGGGCCGCCAAGACCTTGTGTAAAACAATTATTATAAGTGAAAGCAGTTATGAACGGCAAAAAGGATTTAAGCCAAAGCTAAGCGCTTCGTGAGGTCACCACCCATGATGTGATTTTTCGCGGCTCTATAAAATAGCAGGAGGCCCGGAGGTAAACACCAACCGGACCTCATATTGGATAATAAATTGCGGTTTAGGCAACCTCGCCACAGATTTCGCGAATGGCACGAATCACATCCTCACCTTGAGGTATGGAAGCGGCTTCCAAATTGGGATGCAACCCAACCGCGGGGACATCGGCACCCGCCAGCAAACGCGGCCTGGCCACCAATTCATAGAAACATTCGGTGGTCACTTCGCGGTAGATATGCTCGCCAAAATTACACACGGGCGTGTCCTCATTGAGAATGAGAACCCGGCCGGTTTTGCGCACAGAATTGTAGACCGTGTCACGATCCCAGGGGTAAAGCGAGCGCAGGTCGATCACTTCAACATCAATGCCGTTTTCAGCTGCCAGTGTTTCCGCGGCTTTTTGCGCAATCTGCACGTGACGCGCATAGGTAATGACCGAGATATCTTTGCCAGACCGGGCAATGCGGGCCTTGCCAAAAGGCACGCTGTATTCGGTGAGGCCTTCGGGCCATTTGGGTTTCCAATCCTTGCGGACGTCGATAATGTCGTAGAGCGTGGGGCCCGGAGGCGCATCAATCATTTTGCTCAATTCGCGGTGGTTTTCCGGTTCCCCGGGAATCCGTTCCTCGCCTTTTACCCTGATCGTAGCTTTGGGATAGAGATACATCACCGGGTTGGGATCTTTGATCGCCGAAATCATCAGGCCATAGGCGTCGATGGGTGTGGAGGGCAAGACAATTTTCCACCCGGGAATGTGCGCCGCCATCGATTCAAAGCTGTGGGAATGGTAAATCGAACCGTGAATACCGGCTCCCACAATGGTCATACACACCATGGGCATCGGGAATTGACCCACCGAACTCCAACAGGAGTTGCCTGCCAATTTAAGAAGATCGATGGTATTGAAGATGTAATCGGCAAACTGAATCTCACACACCGGTTTTTGACCGGCAAGGGCAAGACCCATGGCCGTACCAATGATCCCGCGTTCATCGAGGGGAGAATTCCAAGCGGTTTTCAAACCTTGGGTCGCGGTAAAAACACCCCCCAGAGGTGGGCCAACGTCTTCGCCAAAAATATCGGTAACGCCCAGGTGCTCTTCACCATAATGGAGGGCCATGCGGATGGCTTGTGCCATTGTCGCCATAATGCAACCTATCCTTTCTCATGCGGCCGTTTAGGCAAAAATATGATCGTAAATAGAATCGCCGGAGGGCGCGGGCTCTTTGCGGACCTGGTGGAGAATATCCACCATCTGCTGAATACCGGCCGCCACCTTTTCATTGTAAAAATCCCGCGTGATCAATCCTTCTTCAATCAAGCGGTCGCGCCAAATCACCAGCGGGTCCGGTTCCGTATCCTCGGGCACGCGGTTGGCACCGGAACTGGAAGAGTGGCCGTTTAGGCGGGAAACCATGGCTTCCAGAAAGTAGGGCTTGCGTTCAGTACGGACGAAGTGCATGGCTTTTTCAAGCGCAGCATAAGAAACTTCTACATCGTTGCCGTCGATCACGGTGCCTTCCATGCCAAAGCCCTTGGCAATATCCAAGACGCGGTCTTGGCCGTGGACTTGAGAATATTCGGTAGAAATGCCATAGCCATTGTTGGTGCAAATAAACAGCAGCGGCAATTCCATGTCCGGCTGAGTGGCCCAATTGAGACCTACGTGAAAATCACCTTCGGCTGTGCCGGCATCGCCAAAAGTCACAATGGTAATGCCATCCCCGCCATGGCGCTTCTG
The DNA here is from genome assembly GCA_011762755.2 of Epimenia babai. Taxonomy (NCBI): domain Eukaryota; kingdom Metazoa; phylum Mollusca; class Solenogastres; order Cavibelonia; family Epimeniidae; genus Epimenia; species Epimenia babai. The sequence continues at coordinate 78,057 of WURV02158778.1, read as the reverse complement.
AGCGCGGGCGGTACCCGGCGCAATGCTGCACTGGGTTTGAATGGTGGAAGCCGTGGGGCATACATTCCACTCGCGGCGGGCGTAGTGGTTGCAAAAATTGCGGCCTCCCGAAAAAGGATCCGAAGCGCGGTTGTGCATTTGCCGGATCTGTTCAATGGGTTCCATTCCCATGGCCAGCATGGTGCCGCCATTGCGGTAATGGAAGTGGAAATAATCGAAGTCCAAACCCTCACCGGGCCGGGACAATAACCCCAGGGGAATATTAAATGCTTCCTCACCAACCCCGCCGAGCCAAAAATAGCCATCCGCGGATTTGGACATTTTCACCATGCGCTCTTCCATGCAGCGCGCGGTAATCATCAAATCCAATATTTTCAATTTTAAATTCTTATCCATCCGGTAACACCTCTTATTGCGAACAATTGGACCCAACAACCCCTTTGGGGCGTCTTCCCCTGTTTTGCGTATGGGAGGGGTGAATCCTGACTTGTGAAAATTGCGGCAGCAGACTGTGCTCTAATGTTGCCGCGTTTTCTTAAGGCAAGTCTTATGTTTCCCCGGGCGGGCTTCACCCGCAGAGCCCTATTGGCAATCTTTCCACCTGGCCGGTCCAAGAGGCCGTCCAGTTTCCGTTGAGACCCGTTTGCCTAAAGGTGCGCAATTCTCCGGAGTATGGGGCATACGGCTAAATTCAAAAGGCTTGCCATGCCGGTAAAAGGTACCGCCAATCACATTTAAGCTGCGTTCAAGCCATTGATTTTCCCGTTTCTAACCCAGCTCATCTCCTCGATTCGCACAGCTTTAGGCTTAAATCTACCACATGCGGGAATTTTTTTGCAAAATAGGGCGCGCTTAAAGCGCTTTTCGCAAAGATGCCCGGCCACGGGACCGGATACTGGCAAAAAGGGCTAGAATCAACAACATCCAGGTAATCCATTTGATTCCCGCGAGCGGCCATTTCACCCATTGCCGCGGTAATTCTTCGGGTACGGGCACTTGGTAAATAAAGTTGCCCGCCTCATAGAGCGCGGAAGGCTGGTGGATCTTGCCCTTGGGATCGATCCAGCACGATATCCCGGAATTGGTGGCGCGAACCAGCGGTGCGCGATGTTCCACCGCGCGCATTTGGATGTGTTGTAAATGAAGCTTGGAGGCCTTGCTCTTACCAAACCAGGCATCGTTGGTGAGGTTCAGCAACACATGCCCAGGCCGCTTGTTCACATATTGGGGAAACAAGGCCTCAAAACACACCAGCGGCACCCACTTGCGGCCGCGATAGGAAAAGGGCTGATTGGCAATACCGGGGAAAAAGCCACCCAAATTAGGGTCAAACCCACGCGCCCAAGCCAGTGGCCAGGGCAGGGTTTCGCTAAAAAGCACGAGCTTCTCTTTGGCATAGATTTGCGGCGGCCGGCCATCGGGGGTGAACATCCATATTTCGTTGTGAAATCCGCGAGAACTTTTGCCCATGGTGCCGATTACCATCGCAGCATTCATGCGGTTGGCCAGATCCTGCAGTTCACGCTGCAGATAGGCGCTGTTTTGCAGCACAAACGGCAGAGCCGTTTCCGGCCAAACCACCATATCCGGCTGCGCATCTGCCAGGGTCAGCGTGGGCTGCAAGTGAGCTTCCCAGATCTGGTTGCCATTGAGCGCCTGCCTTTTGGCCCACGGAATAATATTGGGTTGCACCACGGCAATGCGCATGGTGCTGCCCGCCGCAGGTTTTGGCGCTGCCAGACCCCCGGCCACCATCAAAACCAGCGGCACCGCCCATAAATAGGTTTGCAGTGAGGTTTTGCGCGGTTGTTTAAGCGCAAGCACCAAGGCAACCTGAGCCCAGATCATTAAAAAACTCAAACCGTCGGCACCCCAAATGGCGGGAGCTTGGTTCAAAAGCGGTACCGAAGTCAGCGAAGCTGCTGCTTTCCAGGGAAAAACATAGGGAAACCAAGCGCTCTGCAGGCCAGTCCACACGGCGGCCCACAACATTCCCTTGGCATACGTTGGCCATTTGCGGCCAAGCGCACCGGCAATGAGCAGCCAAAGCGCCAGATCAAACCCCTGATAGGCCCAAAACAACATCCCGCCCAACGCGCTAATCAGGTTGGATTGGCCGCCAAAATCGCGGATGGTGGTATAAATCCAGTGATAACCAAGCGCTTGCACCACAAAACCGGTGAGCCAGCCACACATCAGCCGCTGCTTCCAGTTGGCCTCCATGGCGGCATAGATCAGGGGCAGCAAAGCAACCAAAGCCAAATAGCCTTGGTGAAACGGCGCAAAGGCAAAATTCAGCAGCACGGCAGACAGCAAACTGGCTAAAATGAGGCGTTTCATAAGGCTCCATGTATATTGAAAAAGAATTTAAAAAAAGCAGTCACTCCAGTTTTTTAAAAACCATCTTACAGCCATGATGTTCGCTGAAAACCGTGGTGGTCTATTTATCAGTCTGGTCATCAAATTTAACCAGCGGCATCCCGGCAGGTGCCGTAGTTACCACGGCTATCCTCCCGCCCTTGAGCACGCGTTTTTCTACCAAAATAGCGGGTAAAGGCAAAATCTTGCCAAAGACTGTTTCCGTTCAACCAAATCCGATTCTAAATCATCCAGCATGGCAATGAGCTGTTTGTCGCTATACGATTTCAACATTGGCTTCGTCCCATCTTGACAAGAAGAATAACACGGGTTACCGCACCTTTATGAGGAAGCTTGGTGAATTTAGACAACCGCCTCTTTTGAAGAGGTTTGCCAATCAAGTTAGGCGAGATTTAATCGCGGCGCTTCTACTGCACGGCAATCGCGGGTTAGAATGGAAAAAGAATGGAGACAAGGAAGTTATGAGTACCCAAGCCAACCCCTACAACCAGCGGCTAATGGCGGTGGCACTAATCCGCGAAGCCATCGATGACTTGGATGAAGCCACGCATCAAAAGGTTGCCGCCCTCAGTGAAGAGGGCCGCGATTGGCGCGAGACCCTGATCCGCCAAATCAACGGCTTTGAGATGCCACCCACCTTTATTCAAACCGCCATCCGCAAGCGGTGGATGACTGCCGGTCAACCGGATTTGGTGAGTTTTTCAAAAACGGTACTCAAAGAATGGGGCCTCTTGTAGGCCTCCTAACCGCCAAACCCGGCAACCACCCAGTCAACCGCTTATGGCAGTATCGCGGTAATGCGCAGAGGGCCACCACTGCCCTTGCTGATTTTCATGGGTAAGGCGATTACCTGTGCGCCCTTGGCGGGCACCTCTGAAAGATTGGCCACATTCTCAAATGCGGGAATATTGGCTTTAAACAAGATTTGATGGCTGCGGAACAAGACCGATTGCCCGTAGTCAATGCTGGGCGTGTCGATGCCAATGGCGTGAATGCGGCGCTGTGAAACCAGCCAGGTGGCGCCATCGGGGTGCAGGCCGGGAAAGTGGAGTTTGGCAACCGCCTCAGCGCCGCGTTCAGCCGTCCCTAAATAGGTCACCGCATCCGGCCACAACGCGGCCGACCCCGTATCCAGCAACACAATAATGCCATCCGGCAAGCGGCCATGTTCTTTTTCCCAGGCTTGAAAATCTTGCGGCCCAACCTGGTAATCGCGATTGTTGCGGCACTTTGCCGATACATCAATTTTAACCATCGGACCCATCAGCCGGTTGAGCGGAATTTCTTCCACGGTCCAGCGGTCCTTGGCAAAGTGGATCGGGGCATCCAGATGCGTTCCACCGTGCTCCGCCGCACAATATTCATAAGCCTCGTAATAAAAACCCTTATCGGTAACCCCGGTAAAGACTTCTTTTAATTGAAAGGTATTGGCAGTGGGCCAGTAGAGTGTTTGCTCATTAAATGAGTGGGTTAAATCAATGATCTTTTGCTTTGAAAGATCCCCGGGCCCTTGCGCCAGCAATTGAGCCAGCAGGCAAACCATTGTAGAAAAAGCCATTTGTCGCTCCCCTATTGAACCGCGGCAATGAAACCGGAGATCCACAAACGCCATCGTGGCAGCAGGATACCGGACCGCAAAATCTGTTTGGCATTGAAATCATTATAGCCTTGAAAAGGGTCTCCGCGTGAAGAAGCGTGCCGTGCAAAAGTGGATATTGGCAACCCGGAAACCGGCGCTCAAGAGCCGGTCAAGCCGCCGGGAAAGCCGCGTTTCCGCCTGCGCATTCATTCCTTTACCGGTGAGCCACAGCGCAGCATTTGGCTGCCAAAATAGGGATTGGCCACCAGCTCACCCTTTTGCAGCCAGCCCGCACCACGGTTGTTAAAGGCCATGCTGCAATAAAATGGCCGAAAGCCCGCGGGCCGCTGCGCTTTGGGCAACCGGGTCAAGGCCTTGGTCAAGGGCTGAAAATCACGGCGCATCGCCGCGATGTCTTGAGCGCCAAGCAGGGCCTCGGCAGCCTTTTCAAGCTGGCCATGCTGGTTTTGCCACCAGGCCTTCCCCGAAGCTTCCATTTGGGCGGGCCCAATGGTGCCAAGTGCGGCGTGAACCTGCTTGGCAGCCTTGGCGGCGGCTTGCACATCATCGCCAGCCAATGCGGTTTGCAACTGGTGATAGGCATCAAAAAGCGAAAGCAAGGGGTTGCCGCCAACGGCAGGCAAACAAAGCACCCCAACCAACAGGAAGATGCTGCATTTCATAGAAACGTCTCCTTCTTATTCATCACAGGTCATTCGGCAGCCGGTGGCCACTTCAGACGCCATTCTTTGAGCATACTGTAGAGAACCGGCACCACAAAAATGGTGAGCACCACAATCGTCATGCCGCCAAATACGGGAATGGCCATGGGCTTCATAATGTCTGAGCCACGGCCGGTGGAAGTAAGAATGGGAATCAGGGCAATCACGGTAGTGGCCGAGGTCATGAGGGCCGGCCGCACCCGCGCCATGCCCGCCACCAGCACCGCATCGCGTATGGCTTCTACCGATTGCGGCTTGCTTTTGGCAAATTGCTGCTCAAGGTAGGTGCCAATCAACACACCATCGTCGGTGGCAATACCAAACAAAGCCAAAAACCCGACCCAAATGGCCACACTGAGGTTGATGGGTTGCATCCCCAACAGACTGCGCAGATGGACTCCCAGGAAATGGAAATCCAGGAACCAAGGTTCGCCATACAGCCAGATCATCAAAAAACCACCTGACCAGGCCACCAAAATGGCGGAAAAAATCAGCAGCGTGGTGGACACCGCGCGAAACTGGAAATAGAGAATGAGGAAAATGAGGAATAGCGACAGCGGCAAAACCAGCATGAGCCGGCTGGCAGCGCGCACTTGGTTTTCGTAGTTGCCAGTGAACTCGAAGTTCACCCCGGGCGGCAACTGCAGGGCACCGCTGTCGAGCTGTGCCTTCAAAAAGGCGTCTGCGGCTTCCACCACATCCACTTCAGCGAATCCTTCTTTTTTATCAAAAATCACGTAGCTGATGAGAAAGGTGTCCTCGCTTTTAATCACTTGCGGACCCTGAGTGTATTTCAATTCGGAGAGTTGGCTGAGTGGCACAGGGCCACCACTGGGTGCGGGCACCAAAACCCGCCGCAACTCTTCCAAATTATCGCGCCGCTCGCGTTGGTAGCGAACCCGCACCGGGTAACGCTCACGGCCCTCAACGGTGGTGGTAATCTGCTTACCCCCGATTGCCACTTCGATCACGCGCTGTACCTGTTCCAAGGTCACGCCATACCTGGCAATCGCCTGGCGGTCGATATGGAACTCCAGGTAAGGCTTGCCAATAATACGGTCGGCAAACACGGTTTGGGCCTCGATCGCCGGCAGGGTTTTCAGCAGTTTCTCAATTTGCAAACCCGCACGTTCAATAGAAGCCAGGTCTGGACCTTTGATTTTGAGTCCCATGGGCGCGCGCATACCAGTCTGCAACATCACCAGCCGGGCGGCAATTGGCTGCAATTTGGGAGCGGAAGTGGTGCCGGGAATGGCACCCATGGCCACAATTTGCTGCCAGATACCGGTTGCGTCCTCAATGCCGGGCCAAGCTTTGCGGCCTGGATTGAGTTGGGGTTCCAGTGCGGGCCGCCAAAGCCGGAACGGTTGGCCGCCCTCTTCGGGGATCAGCGCCCCATTGGCGTCACGGTCAAACCGGCCAGCCACTTTGTAGGGCTGGCCATCGGGCGCTAGCAGCGGCTTGCCCGCCACATCGCGGAACAGATCCTCTTCACCGCGAAGGTAACGGAACCGCAATGGCTTGCCTGCGCCATCGCTGAGGAACTTGGGATGGTAATTGATCACTGTTTCAATCATGGAAATGGGCGCCGGATCCAGCGGCGTATCCGCCCGGCCCAACTTGCCCGCGGCCAATGCCACCTCGGGAATGGTGCTGAAAGCCATATCCTGCTTTTTTAAAATATCGCTCACTTCATTGATTGCGGCATGAACAGAGGTCGTAGGCATATACAGAAAAGCGCCTTCGTCCAAAGGCGGCATGAACTCCTTGCCCAATCCGGGAAAATGCTGGCCCAAGCCCGCAACAGGGCCCCAGGAGCGTACCGGTTGCGGCAACCATCCCAGGACGTTGCCCGCCCCAAGCCATATAAAGCAGCCAAGGGCCACCACGGTACACGGCAGGCTCAAAAACAGCAGCCGGTTGGCCATGGCCCAACGCAAAATCTGCGGGTAGAACCAGGCAAACGCCTGGAAAAAAAGTAAAACGCCACCCAAAATGACGGCCGTAAAGGTGAAATTGGCGGCCATACCGCGCGCCACGCCCAATGGCTGCCAGGCCCCGGCCAGCAGATATGCCACGAGGAGCGCGGCAAAAACATTGAGTGCGGGCAGCAGGTTGCGGCGGACCTTGGCGGGGAGGCGATGACCCCACAGACGGTAAACACCCCAAATTACCAGCGGCGGCGCAGCCCACCAACTGAGGAAAACACCCACGGCCAATGCTGCGGCAAAGAGACCGTACGGGATGAACCCCGCGGACAAGCCGGAACGTTGTTTGCGGCGAAACAAAAGGTGCGCCAAAGGCGGAATCACCACCAGTGAAACGATCACTGACGCCAGAAGCGCATAGGTTTTGGTAAAAGCGAGCGGGCGAAACAACTTACCTTCGGCCGCCTGCATGGTAAACACCGGCAAAAAGCTAATCACGGTAGTGGCCACCGCGGTCACCACGGCCCCACCCACTTCGGCCGAAGCGCGGTACACGGCCAAAAGCGTGGATTCCGGCTTGGCCCGGAGATGGCGGACAATGTTCTCTACCATGATGATACCCATATCCACCATGGTGCCGATGGCAATCGCAATGCCCGAGAGCGCCACCACATTGGCATCGACCCCGGTGTACTTCATGGCGATAAAGGTCATTAGCACCGCCAGTGGCAACAAGCCGGAAACCAAGAGCGAACTGCGCATATTCATCAGCATGATCAGAATAATGATCACCGTGACCAGAATTTCGTGGGAAAGGGCCGTATTCAGCGTTTCCAGGGTTTCTTCAATCAAATGGGAACGGTCGTAGAACGGCACAATGGTCACTTTGGACAGGGTACCGTCTGCCAAGGTTTTCTGCGGCAGGCCGGGACTGATTTGGGCAATCTTTTCTTTGAGCTTTTTAATGACCTGCAACGGATTGGCGCCGTAGCGCACCACGGCCACCCCGCCTACCGCCTCGGCGCCGCCTTTATCCAGCACACCGCGCCGCTGGGCCGGTCCCAGGGTCACATGGGCCACATTTTTCACATAGATGGGGATGTGGTTGCGGGTGGTGACCACCGCATTGCGCAAGTCTTCAATCGATTTCACAAAACCCAGGCCACGGATGAAGTACTCCACGTGGTTGATTTCAATATTGCGCGCACCCACGTCCTGATTGCTCATTTTTACCGCGGCAAAAACCTGATTGAGCGTCACGCCATGGGCCCGCATGGCATCGGGATCCACATCTACCTGGTATTCCTGTACGTGGCCCCCAACCGAGGCCACCTCACTGATGCCATCCGCGGCCAAAAGCCCATAGCGCACGTAGAAATCTTGGATCGTGCGCAGCTCATGCAGGTCCCAGCCACCGGTGACACGGCCCTGTTCATCGCGGCCTTCCAATGTGTACCAAAACACCTGACCCAACGCGGTGGCATCGGGGCCCAATTGAGGTTGCACACCTTCGGGCAGCGTTTGGCTGGGCAGGCTGTTGAGTTTCTCCAGAATCCGCGCCCGTGACCAGTAGAAATCAATGCCTTCTTTAAAAATCACATAAATCGAAGAAAAACCGAAAAACGAATTGCTGCGCACAGTTTTGACACCAGGAATCCCCAGCAGCGCCGTAGTCAAGGGGTAGGTCACTTGATCTTCCATATCCTGTGGCGAGCGGCCCATCCATTGGGTAAACACTATTTGCTGGTTTTCCCCAATATCGGGAATGGCATCTACCGGTACCGGATCGCGTGGTAAATCGCCCAGGCGCCAATCAAAAGGCGCTACCAAAACCCCCCAAATGACGATCAAAAACAGAAGCAAAAACACCGCTACTTTGTTGTGGAGGCAAAACCAAATGCATTTTTCAACCGGGGACCGGGCTGGGCCGCGACCCTTTGTGGCCTCATCAATCATGCTTGTGCTCTCCTTCTGATCCGTGCTGATGGCTGGGTGGACCACCCATCACACCCGTTTGCGAACCACAGCCAAACATGGCACTGCCAAAATAGGGGTTATGGGTTTGATCGTGGCTTTGCAGCCAATTGGCGCCCCGGTCATTAAACGCCATCGGGCAGTGAAATTGATAGACCTCAATGCCGTCAGGCACACCAAAAGACTCTAATATCTGCTCAAAAGCGCCCGACAAGGGTTCAAAAGCCGCCCGCAATGCCTCAATATCTGCCGCGGTGGTTAACTGAGAGGGCAATGATTGCAGACCCACGGCCTGTTTTTGCCATAAATGCAAGGCGCGGGCATCTAATTCACGTACCGGTAGGGCTTTAAGCGCTTGTCTCACAGCAGCAACTTGTTGCTGTGCCGCGGGGAGATCATCGAGGCTGAGCGCCTTTTGCAATTGGAAATAGGCCTGCAGTGCCGTGCCCAGGGACCGCATAAATGCCGGAGAAGCTTTGGCACTAATGGCTGGAGATTCTTTGCGAGCCGCTTTGGTTGACGGGGGATACATCAAGCTGTTTTTGGCACGAATCTGCAGTTCGCTATCAATTTTGAAGGCGCCTTGCACCACAATCCGCTCACCTTCTTCAAGACCCGATTTCACCACAAAATAAGCACCAGCCCGGGGGCCCAAGACAATTTCGCGGCCTTCAAATACACTCTGGCCCTGAGAGGCAACCACGTATACAATCGCCCGTTCACCGGTAATTAAGGCGGCGGTCTCGGGAATCACCAGTGGCGGTTGCCCCCCACCCGATGTGTGAAACCCTAGTTCTTCGGCACGCACCAAATCCATGCCACAAACGTCGCATTGACCCGGCTTTTCTTTTACGATTTCAGGGTGCATGGGCGAAATCCATTTCCCGCTCAAGCTGGGATCCATCACCTTGCCACCGGGACTGACCAGAGCGAAAGCCGAGGCACGCACAAACATATCCGGTTTGAGCTTGCCCTGGGGATTGGGAACATCCATGCGCACGGCCACTGTGCGGGTTACCCGATCCATCACCGGATCTATAAACACAATCCGCCCGCCAAAACCCTCACCGGGATAGGCCTCAACCTCAAATTTCACTTCCTGGCCATAGCGCAACCACGCTAAATCGGTTTCATAGGCAGCCAATTCAATCCAAACCCGCGACAAATCGGCGACGGTATAAATCGGTGTACCGGTTTTCACGTAGGCGCCTTCATTGAGGTGTTTTTTGATGACGATGCCACCCATGGGCGCTTCGATGGTCAATGTTGGCCTTGGGCGCTTTTGCGTTTCAATGGCTTCAATTTGCGAATCGGATAACCCCAATAAACGCAGTTTTTCCCGGGTTGCGTCCACCCGGCGGCCAGCGGCGGCCTTAATGGAAGCGTGACCTGCCTGGAAGTTGCGCAACGCCCCTTTCAACTCCTGCTGGGCAGTAACCAATTCCGGACTGTAGATATCCACCATATGATCGCCCTTATGCACTTCAATGCCAGTAAAGTCCACAAAAAGCCGGTCAATCCGCCCAGCCACGCGCGCGGTGATATCACCGACCCGCTTCTCGTCGTAATTCACCTTGCCAACCATGCGGATTTGGCGCGGAATAAGCATTCTTTTCACTTCTGCGGTTTCAATACCGGCCAGTTTGCGCGCCGCCTCACTGAGCTCGAGGGTCCAACCCCCAGACGTATCACCTGAGGCCGCAGGGATTAAGGCCATGCCACAAATGGGGCAATTGCCGGGCTTGGCTTGCTGGATCTGGGGATGCATGGAGCACGTCCACTGGGTACGAATCACTGCTGTTTCTGCCAGGGTTTGCCCGCTTTCACCGGCAGGTCCGGCGGAGCTGCGGGGCCGTTTCATCACCGTGATCAACAAAATCAAGCTCAGCAGGCTTAACCCCAAAATCACACCATTTTTTACCTGATTCAGGGCCATCACCAACCTCCTCTTTTTTGATCGCGGGCAGGCTGGGCCACAGAGATTTGGTCCCAAGAATTACCTGGAACCGCCCGCTGTCCGGAGGTTTTTGACTGCAGTGGACCATACTGAAATCGGGAGACTTTATTGCGGATTCGCCAGCCTTTTAGCCCACAACTCTTCCAAGCGAAGGAATCAAAGCTTTTTTTGGTTAACCGCACCGTTGCCAAACAATCAATCTTCAAAAGGAGGCCTCCCAATCAGAGCTTCTATGACGGCCAAAGCCTGAAATTGATTTGTTTCGGCCCGGTTGAGAGAGAGGGTGAATTCCAGCACTTGTTTTTCGCTATCGATCAGGTCCAGGTAGCTGGCCGCACCGGTTTGAAAACCATTGAGCGTCACTTCCAAGGTTTCGCGGGCCTTGGGGATAATTTGATGGCGGTAAAGCTGGATTTTGCGGGTGGCCTCATCCAGCTCAAAAATCGCTTTTTGCAGCGCGGTCTGCAGTTGATTCCGGCGGTGGCCGCGCTGCTGCTCTGCCGCCTGAATCCGATGGCCTGCGCTGGCTATTTGCGCTTTGTTTTTTGATTTCCAAAGCGGCACGTTCATGCTCAGGGTCAGGGCCAGCGGATCCCGGCCACTGCCGCGGGTTTCCGGTTGCAAAGCGCTACCCGTATTGATCCATTCAAGGCCAAAAGACACATCGGGCAAATGTGATTTTTGGGCCAACGCCATGTCGTGCCGCGCCACGGCCATCCGGTGGGTCTCCCCCCTGATGACCGGGTTGGATGCCAACATGTCCCGCCAACCATCCTTGGGCAAGGTTTTGGGCAGGTTCACGTCTGGTAATGCTTCGGGGAAGGCGAGGCCTTGCGCCACCGGCCGCCCCAAAAACTCATTAAGTTGGGCCAACACGGGTTTTGCCGATTGTTGTTGGGTGGCCAAACGGTCACCCAAGCGGTCTATTTCGATCTGAATACGGATCAAATCCCCATATGGCACATCACTATTGGTGTAGTGTTGCACCACCACTTCTTCCAAACTCTTTAACAAGCTCATGTGATCTTGGGTAACCGCCTGCGCTTTTCCCAAGTAATAGTAGGCACCATATTCTTTTTTGAAGGCGGTCACCAAATTGCGTTGCACAGCCGTCATTTGGGCATGGGCCCAGTGAGATTCCTGGGCGGCTTTTTGGCTGCGCAACTGGCGTTTTCCTGGCCAGGGAAACCGCTGTGACACGGCCAATTTCTGCTTTTGGGGACCAACCCGGGTTTCCACTTCTTGCACAAAAAACCCGGCTCTCAAGGTGGGATCTGGCAGCGCACCCGCGGCAGCCTCATTGGCTCGCAAGGCCTGCCACTGTTGTTCCAAAGCGGCCAATTGGGGATTATTGGCCTTGAGTTCCACGACCAAAGCCGCAAGGTTTTGGGCTGCAACCGTTTCTCCGGCAATACCGGCACCACCGGCAAATCCTATCAACAGGCACCCAACGTGCCATTTGAAACGCATCGTTTCCGGCTCCTTTCGCAATAATTGAGCCCCCATCACCAACCGCGGGTGAATGGGAGACATTGATTGCAGGAGGCTGCCCCTTCAGGCACACCTCAGGCGGGGCCGGAAAGCGGGCTATAGTCCAGTAAATGCAACACGCGTCCGGCCGGGTTTGGCTCCGGAGCGTATCAAATAATGAAACGGGCGAGTTTCTCTAAACTGGGTTGCCCCACCCAGCCGGGGCGGTCGGGTGGCGCTCCTAAAAAAGGCTGCAGCCAAGGCATTCCCGCGGGCAAAGCCGCCTCTGCCATCGGCATGGCGCAGGGAAACATCACCAAGTTCAGGGTCCATTCGGGGGAGGTGGACGGCACCGCAGGTGGGCGGCTCAAATCGTGATTGCCACAAGCACAACTCGGATCCTGCCACGCGGGCTTCTGGTCAGCCTCGCCGTCTTCGGGGATGGTGTTTTGATGGCAACCCGCCGTTTCCGCCTCTGTTGAGGCACCGCAGCCAGATTCCATCACTTTTTGATGGCATGATGACTCTGCTTGGCCAGTGCGCACTTTACCCGTTTGACAGCAACATAAAAAGTTGAGCCAGCCACTGGAAAAAAGAAGTATCGCGGAAAAAAGATGCATCATGTGCCTCATCCAATAACTACTATTAGGGCTTTTCCCTGCCAATGTCAACCAGACCCTAGCCGCGATTTGCCGCAGCCTTTAACCATTACCCATCATAAGTATCTGTAAGAATTAGCTTTTTAAGAAATTTTCCTTTGCCAGTGCCGCGGTTATTGGCGCTCTTTTTGGACATGCCTGCCTGTTGCCAAACCAGCGCAAACGCGCGCGCTCATGGTCTTCTTCCTACCAATAAAAGCGGTTGCATATGATGCTCAAACTGCTACACTTTTTGTAGCAGAAGTAGAGAAATTGGAGGCAGATGATGGCGGTACCACTGCCAGGTCAGCCCGTGCGGGGCTCGCGAACGGGAAAACCGGTCATGGCACTCTTCGATTTACTGGGCCGAACCTGGGCCATGGGGGTGGTTTGGCAATTACATGCTGGCCCGGCATCGTTCAGGGCGTTGCAAAAGCGCTGTGAGTTAATCTCACCCACGGTGCTCAACCGCCGCATCAAGGAGCTGCGAGCCGCACAATTGGTGGCCCACGGTCCAGAAGGCTACCGCCTCACGGTCCACGGCGCCGGCTTGTGCCGCCATTTATTTCCATTGGCAGCCTGGTCAAAAACCTGGGCGGCGGCGGTTGCGGAAGCTGACGCTCAAGAAATGAAACATGGAGACAACCCATGAACAAAACGCCGGACACGATCAGGTATACGGGTGGCAAGCTGGACCGGGCGGCAAACCGCCGTAACGACCCTAACTGGATCAGCAGCTTGCAAACAAGCCCCACCGGGGCGGTCTTACCGATCTGCGAAGGCCGCCACCTCGTGCATTACAACCCCAGTGGCCGCCCGGAAATGGCGCTTCTTCCGGGTCAAAAGGCAGGCGGAATTTTAGCGCAGGCAGAAACGGTAGTTTTTCTAGGAATTTATGACGACAAGCCATTATTTGCGGCAGATTGTGGCAGCGAGGCGGGTGCTGCGGCAGAAAAACTGGCGGAAGGGGCAGAATTTGTAAGCTTGCGCCGGGTGGGTTCTTGGCTGGTTCACGATCAGGCAGCCCTATTTGCATATAGCCGGGCCATGATGCACTGGCACCGTCACCACCGCTTTTGCGGCAAATGCGGCGCGGCCACGGAAAGCCGCCAGGGTGGCCATGTACGCCGCTGCAGCCGGAGCACCTGTACCCAGGATTGTTTTCCACGCACCGATCCGGCAGTCATCATGCTGGTCACCCATCAACCGGCTTACGGTCCGGCCTGTTGCTTATTGGGCCGTCACCAAAAATCACCACCGGGTGCCTATTCCACCTTGGCTGGCTTCGTGGAGCCGGGCGAGAGTTTGGAGGAAGCGGTCATCCGTGAGGTGCGGGAGGAAGCCGGAATCCAAGTGGCAGATGTGGTTTACCAAGCATCCCAACCGTGGCCATTTCCAGCCTCGCTTATGCTGGGTTTCCGCGCCCGGGCACTTTCAACGGAGATTTGTGCCGACCAGGAGGAACTGGCGGAAGCGGGCTGGTTCACCGCGGCCGATCTGCACAAAGCGGGCGATTGGGGCGAGACAGACAAGCCCCTGCAATTAAGCCCCAGCGACTCCATTGCCCGCCACCTCATCAACACCTGGTTGCAGGAGCAACCGGAAGCCGGTAGGCAGGAATAACGGCGCCTCACTGAGGAATCCTGGCCAAAAGCTTGTGAAGGACCGAAGCTTGCGCACTTTCTTCACTTTCCAGCAGAGTTTGAGCGGTGAGAAAATAATCTTTGGCTTCACCAAAGCGCGCCTGGTTCATGCGGATTTTGCCTAAATTTGTCAGGCAGGATACTCGTGATTCCAGACTCTTGGCAGTAGCCAAGACCTTCTTAAAACCCGCTTCGGCCCAAGCCTCAAGACCCGCTTCAAAACAGAGCTGGGCGATAGGCAACGGGGATGTTTCGGCAAGGGGTATTGGGTTTGCCAAAATTTGCAGGGCAGGCCCAAAGCAATGGTACTGCAGATAGAGCTTTGCTTTCATTTCATCGCTGAATCGGAAAGATCCATTTTGAACGGCAGCTATTTTTTGGCTAAGTTCTTCCGCTTGGTGCGGCTGAAGTTTTTCGAACACGGTGGTTCCTTCCTCGCCTGCATCCGTGCGCAATGCCAATTGATAAGGACCGTTGGTTTCTAGTGGTGGCCAAGTTTCTGGCCACGGAAGGTGAATGACCTGGTGATGTTTACCAGCAATTATCAGACGGGACCGTTCATATTTACCGGGTGGCAAGTAAACGGGGGGTGCCAATACTGCCTCGTGTTCAAGGTTCAACAAAAAGCCCCCCTGTGAGGAAGGTATGGAAAAAGCAATAAGCGGTCTATCCAAGTCCGTTTTTCCCCGCGGGGCAATCACTTGAAAGTTCTTGGGATTGCGGGATTTTATCCGTAACAGTGGATGACCGGCTTCGGTATCAACCACCACCGGTGCCAGTATTGTAGAAATGAGCCACGGTGGTGCCTGTTTAAGGTGAAGTCTTTTATGGTCTGTGCCCTTCCAGGTTAAGGGTCCTGTCAAGCGGACCAAAAAGCCGTGATTGCAAACAAGCTCTACCGCGCCATTTGCTGGTAATTGTATGTCACCGACCTTTTCCAACACATCTCCAGCACGCAGAAAGCCCGACCTATCGGGCAATATTACCTCTTCACCCGATACAGAAATAACAAAGCTTGAGGAGCTGCCGGCATCCGGAAATCCGAGTTCTTTTTTGAGGTTTTGCAATTGGTTTTTATACCGCCACAGCGCCCCTCCCGGAATGGTGTCCAAAAGACCGCTTGCCTTTTTGCGGTTACCGCTTTTCAAATAAGCTTTTACCATAAAATATTGGGTTTCAGCCCTGTGCAAGGGCACATCCGCCTCTGCCTCATCCGCCAAACCATTCATCGTGTGCTGTAAATGATCCAAGGCCTCAACAGGTACACCTTTTTGAAGAAAAATTCTCCCCAAATATTGTTGCGCAAGCCAGTGATTGGGGTTTGCAATCAGCAACCGTTCAAAGTAAACCCGCGCATCCTTGTATTTGCCTGATAGAAAATATGCTCTACCTAATTCAAGCAGGGCCTCACCATAGCCAGGGTCCAAGTCCAAAGTTTGCTCAAAAGCATCCGCCGCACACTCTGGACAACCATAATTCCGCCACGCAATACCAAGATGGAAGTGAAAAGTAGCAACCAAAGGGGCAGATTCAACCGTCTCCTTCAACAGTGTCAGCGCTTTGGCCGTCTGTCCCGTTTTTAAGTAAATGACTGCCAAATTATACTTAGAAGGCAAAAACCCGGGCGCAAGGCGGTGAGCTTCTTTTAAATACCGGATGGCAAAATCAAGATCTTGGGAGGCCCATCTCACTCCCTTGAGATACGCCGTGTATGCATTGTGGTCCAGGTTGGAGAGCTGTATTTTTTGGTTAAATAATTTCACAATAACATTGCCAAACGCCAACTTCATCGCTGCAACTTCCGAGACGTCCGGACGTGGTGGCCCGTGAATGACGACGGGTTCGGCAATAGGCAAACCTTTGGCATCGCTTACAAGACCGGTTAAAAGCGAACCATCGGCGCCGTCAGAAATTTTCACCTCCAGTTTGTAGTGCCAGCCATTTGGCTGGGCATGGTCAATCATCGGCAAACCGGCAACGCCAAATAATGTTTTTAAATGAAGGGAATCGTGCCAAACTGACTGGTGTTCAAGAGAGGTCATTGGGAGATTTTGATACTCTAAAAACACCGTTGGTGCGGGCCATGTCCTAAGCGCAAAATAGCAACTCATCAATACTACTAACCCCAAAAACCAGCTTCCGAGGCTTCGCCAGTACCGCCACCAAATTGGCGGTTTAAAAACGGCAGAATGTGACCACGCTGAATAGAGAACGGGTACGTGCCATTGATAGGAAACCTCCTGATCTTGATGGACACGCAACCGGCCCGCAACCATTGCTTCATCAATACTGCTGCCACGGGCAAGGTATCGATAGAATTGCTGAGAAAAGAGAATCGCAGCCTTGTCTTCAATAGATTCCCGCATGCCGACAACGATTGGGATTTTGGCAGCAAATAGCGCCGTTGCCATGCCCGTCAATGCATTGCTGGAAGCTTTGACACCCCCGGTGTTACAAGCGTTTAAAAAAATCAAAATGGGCAGCTTGTTTTCGTCCAAGCCGCCAAAATCAATGCGCAAGTCTTTTGTAGAAACAGGGCGGGAGGTACCATCTTCTCCCGTGAAATGGAGAAAATTTAATGATCCATGACCCATAAAGTGAACCACGTGCTGCCCTTGTTCCAAGGCATCAAAAAAGGATACACGGTCAATAACATCTTCCCTTTCACGCGGCAACACCGTTAGCTTGGCACCATATTTTTTCATTATTTTGATGATTTTGCCGGTTTCACGCTGTAATTCGAGACTTGGCTTGTCCAGTGGGCTTGACTTGATAAGCAAAATCTTGAGTCTCTCACGACCTGCGGAAATGGTGCGTTCTTCTGCTGAGGTTTTCCGGGAAAAAGAAAACCTTTTATTTAAAAATAGCGGTTCATTCTTATGATCACACAATTGTTCCCATGGTAATTGGTGCAGCATTTCAGCTCGATGCATGTCTGTATGCCAACCCAGATCTAAAACAAATCGAATACCATCGGCCTGCCCACGTGCCCGATTAAAACTTTGGCCAATTTCACCGCAAAAAAGAGCTTCCCCCAGCAACACCCCCCATTCTTCCAGGTTGAGGCCTGAGTCAAGCGCTTCCTCAGGATCCACTTCCCGGCCATTGCGGGGATTTCCCCTTTGAACCATCTGAATGGATTGGGGCAAATAGAATGGCTGAGGTGGTGTTTGTCCCATAAATGAATGGCTAATTCGCGCAAGATATCCGCCCCTGCCGTCGGCTGATATTGCAATTTCAAAATCCCGGTAACGCAATTAAAATCTCCTTTTTCAAAACCCATCACAAAGCAGGCGAAAATCGGTGAATAAAACAGCCCGTTTTCCGGGAAATTGCGCCGCAAGAGTTCTTTCTTGACTCCATGGAATCTTAAACTTATCTAAATATCTGTTTAAGTTGGTGCTTAATTTCTTTGGTTTCCAGCAGTACTTTTCTTTTGAAAAATCAATTAAAATCGCGCCATCTACCCAATATTTGCGGGGAAAATCACTTACTTGCCAAATAATCCGCAAATCTACCGTGCACGTGTTTGATTGGCATTGGAATGTGATTTTGCGTACAACGCACTGCATCACCTCTCCTTTGGCATAGAGACACATCACTGCCCGGGCCAGGTTTGGCAAAAGGTCAATCTGGCCGCCACCATTTCCCCGGCTTTGCCGGTTGCAATGAATCGCGATGAACAAAGTGAGAATGGCAATATAATGGGTTTTCAATTGAATGGGCCCCCTCAATTTCAGGCACAACCTTGACCTTCATAGACCCCAAACCAACCAAAGGGTTGGTACGCTTAAAAAAGTTCCTAGTCACGATTGTTAAACAAAGTTTGTCAAAAACCAGGACTCTTTCAAAAATCAAGAGCTTTATTGCTGAGAGATAAAAAGCTTTTTGTATTCCCACTTGTAATGGGCTATATTGAAAAAACTCTTAACATAAATATTCACAAGTTTCTAAGGCATGCCGAAGGATTAGTTTTTCTGTGTCAGAAAAAAACTTCGAAAAAACTTATGATCAGTATTTTTCAATTATTTTCTATTTTTTCAAAGACAAAGGGTTTTCAGAACCAGAATGCCAAGATCTCACTCAAGAAGTGTTTCTGCGGGTCTATAAGAGTTGGTCGGGGTATCGAGGCGAAACATCACCAAAAAACTGGATTTTCACTGCCGCGAAAAGTGTTTGGAAAAATCATTTGCGAAAAATCAAGGCCGATAAACGCGCGGGTAAAGATGTGGATCTGCAAGCCATAAAAGCAATTTCAACCGGCGAAAACAACCCTGAAGAAGAAACCAAACACCACGAATTCATCGTTCTTTTTGATAAGGCGCTTCGCAGTTTACCAAAAGCGATGCGGGTAACTTTTCTGCTGCGTACAAGACGGCAGTTAAAATACCACGAAATCGCCGGTATCATGGATGTTTCCGTCAATACGGTTAAGACCCAGCTACATATGGCCCGAAAGCGGCTCAAGGAAAAACTGGGTGCTTACATAGAAATGAAGTCCTGCTTGATAGATGATACCGAGTTCCCGTCCGGGGAAGGATGATTATGCCCAATCCGAAACCTGATTTCCAAAAAATCCTGGCTGCCTGGGCTAAGACAGAAAAGAACGGTTTTCCGCCTTTAGAACCGGAGGATCTTGCTGCTTTTAAAAAAGGTACCTTATCAGAAGAAGAACGCTTGGATCTTTTGGAAAGAGCAGCCTTTGATCCGGCGGGGCTCTCAAGGCTCATGGACAAAGACGGGCAAAGTGAAAAACCACCACAAAGCGCGCAGGAAGTGAGCCCCGCCCATATCCAGACCTCCTGGAAAGCGTTTCAATACAGCTTGGAAAAGGGTGATCGAAAACGGCGGGCCAAAACATTTAAGTTAGCCAGCACAACCATTGCCGCGGTATCGCTATTGGCCCTGGGATTTGCAATCGGCTATGGGATGACGAACCACCAGAAAAAAAACGCCTTTCCCGCAACCGCCACTGCAGTGGTGCATGACATTTATTTTGACGATGAAATACGCAACACCGGCACGGAGTATTATCCAGCAGAGTCAAAAATACTTCGGATTCACCTGTTGGAAAGTTGGCCCCTTTTTGAGACTTACTTGATGGAATTGGTAGATCAAAATGGCCGGGTTTTTGCCTCGCAAACCGCTACCGCGGATAAAAATAAGGTACTCACCATCGCGGTCTATTTGGATTTAGAAAAAAACTGGCCGTCCTGCAAACTATCTCTTTCTGGCCTTCGAGAAGAGACACCTGTTTTTATCGTAAAAAAAGACCTCTTTAGACCAAACCAAAAATAACAGCCGCCACTCTCGCCAGGGCGTGGATTTGAGAGCCGTTTTTCTCACCAAGGTCAAATCTAACTTTAGGAGTTGGTCATGCACCGGTCCCTGATCTGGATTTTGTTTTTGATCATGGTAACCGCAGGCACCTCTTTTTTTTTGATCCGCACAAAGGTTACCCATCCCAAAAAAAGCGTGCAATCAAACCAGAGCATAAAGACAACAACCACTCCAAGAATACTCATTGCAGGTAAAATTCAGGAATACCCTACACCGGCAAACAGCATTCATCTTTTTCAATTTGAAGTAGAAGCAGAGCGGTTAATTACCTTGGTTTTAGAACAGTTGAATGCGGATCTTTCCATGACACTACTCTCACCTTCGGGCAAGGAGATTTGCCAACAAGACAGTTTCAATGAAGACGTGGGTTTGGAACGGATTGATTGGATCGCCCCGGAACCAGGGAAATACACCGTGGAAATCTCCCATGCCAACCCCGACCGAAGCGGCAACTACAGCCTCCTTCTGCACCCGCCGCGGAAACCAGGTTCTGAAGATGTAGCCCGTATCCAGGCATTTCAAACGTTGTTGGAAGCCCGGCGCGCATTCAAGCAAGGTCACAGCGTCAAGGCCGCCAAATCTTTTCGAACAGCCCGCGAACGCATGAAAAAGCTGGGTAACCGTGAGGACGAAGCACTCATTCTTATGGAAGAGGGCGCCCTCTGGGACCAGCAAATACACTGGAATAAGGCATTAAAAGCCTACCAAGGTGCTTTGGCAATTTACAATGAACTGCCGCTGCCATGGCAACAAGCCATGCTGGGCAAACTGCATCACATCATTGGTGCCACCCATTATCGGCGTGGTGCATTCGAAAAGGCGATTTCACACAACGAACTTGCACTGAAATACCGGCCAGAACCCAACCTGGAACGGGTGGAAACCCTTATTGAACAGGGTTTTTTTTATAGTGTGATTGAGGCCTTTGCCCAAAGCAATGCCCATTTTGAGGAAGCCGCTGAGATTTTAAAGGACCAACCCAATCTGCTTTTGGAAATCCGGTTGTTGGTGCAACGAGGTAATTTGAAAAAATTGGAGAACTACCCCCATCAGGCAATCGCAACGTTTCAAATGGCCGGCAACATGTTGAAAAAGTACCAGTTACCACCCGATGTGGTTTTGTTGGACCGCTATGCCAAGGCCCTTCTGGAGACGGGTCAAATGCAGAAAGCTTTAAGCGTATTACTCGAGGCGAGACAACTCGCTCAAAAACGGTCCCGGCGTTGGATTGCCATTTTGGATTGTAATATTGCTGAAATTCAGATTGAGTTAGGTCAGCACCAAATGGCTTTGGATACACTGGCACAAACCGAGGCCTTCTATCAAAGCAAATATGAACCTGCTACGATGGCCTTTCTGCAATTTCAAAAGGCCCGGGCCGAAAAGGGAGTCAAAAACATGGCTGGTGCCTTGACGGCCATGGACCGGTGTATGGTCCTTGCTAATGGCATCCGCAATGGTTCAAAAAGCCTGTCTTTAAGGGCAAAATATACGGCCGCTCACTATGAATACCTTGAATTTTACATTGATCTTCTCATGCAAGCTGGTGGGGATTCCGCAAAATCCGCGTTTCTCAAGGTTGATCAAGCACGCGCGCAGAATTTAGTTGAACAGTTGCGGTTTCCCAAGGCTTCGCAAAGTAGTAATCAAGCATTTAATGATTTAAAAACGCGCATTTCTTCTCTTGCTTGGCGCACAAACCAAGACAACAGTTTCAGAGAACAGGGACAGCGCGATTTGGCACGCCTTTTGAGGCAATACGGTCAAGTAAGGGAGCGTATGGGGTTGGTGGCTGGGGCAGGAGAAGAAAGCCAGCCGCCAATGCAACTCTCTTTACCTCAAGTGCAAAAGCTCATTGGGCCGGATACAGCGATTCTGTATTACGCTCTAGGCTTGGATTCTGTCTGGTTATGGCGTATTACAAAGGAAGGGCCTGTTTCATTTCAAATTGGCAGCCGAAAAAAAATCGAAAATGAAGCCAAGGCCTTTTATCACGCCATCAAAGAAAGAGACACACTGCATTTTCAGCAGCGCACACAAGCATCCGGCCATAGATTGGCCAACAGCCTGTTACCTGCCGGTGCCTTAACCGGGAATGAAAACCGGTTGGTCATTGTGGCCGATGGCAACCTGCAATATGTACCGTTCGCCGCCTTGCCATTGCCCTCCGGCGAACCACTGGTTTTTGAATATGAAATTGCCCATATCCAATCTCTTTCAGTGCTTGCTTTACTTCGGCAACGAAAACACCAAACTGAAAACCCTGGCATTGTTGTTTTTGCCGATCCCTTGTACCATGAGAATAGCCCGTTCATACCGCTGCCTTTCTCTGCCCTGGAAGCAAGTACAATCAAAAATCTAGGGGGTTCGGCGACACGGCTTTATACAGGCACCAAAGCAAGAAAAGAACACTTTCTCAATGGCTTACCACCGGCCTCTATTTTGCACTTTGCAACCCACGGTCTGGTCATTCCCCAGCATGGCGAGTTGTCTGCCTTGGTTCTCACGGACAGTGGCGTTTCAGGTCAAATGACAGACGGTTTTCTGAGGGCGCACGAAATAGCAGCTTCAACTTTGGCAGTAGACCTGGTGGTGCTGAGCAGTTGCCGCAGTGCCCTGGGCCAAGATCTCCGGGGAGAAGGGTTGGTGGGCTTGCCCCAAAGTTTCTTGGAAGCAGGCGCACGCGGGGTTGTTGTGGGACTCTGGGACCTGGAAGACCGTGCAACTGCTGATTTTATGACCTACTTCTACCGGGCTATTTTGGAACATGGCGCAACTCCTTCCGTGGCGTTGCGTCAAGCGCAAATAAACATGTATCAGCAGCAAAAATACCGCTCGGGCTTTTATTGGGGTGCATTTCAGTTTTTGGGAGATTGGTCTCTCAAAATTCCCTAATTCAGATAGCGGATTAGATTGGCAAACCACTCATCCGTTGGCCATGCAGACAGCAATGCCTCCCACAACCGGATGCCGGCAATCAACAAAACAGAATTACACGGGTCCTAGTATTTGAAGTAAGAAAAACTTCAATTCTAGGTCGTTAAGGGAGATCAGATGGTCAGAAACACAGAAAAACCAAAGAATAACCCCCGCCGCTGCACCGTGCCTCCACAAACGGGTATTGAACCCGATAACCAAACACCCACGCAACCTGAAGGGGGAGGAAACAACAACAGCTCGCAAGAACCAAAAGCGGGTAACGCGGTTGAAATGGAAATGGAATAAAGGGTTCGCTGGGCGAGGGTTTGTTTCCAAGCCCAGCTTTTCACAAACCTAAGCGGAAGAGAATCGGAGAAAATCCCCCTCCAAAATGAACCGGTTAATTTGACATGACAGCCCGGGTCTGCGGGCTCAAACTAAAACAAAGATGCCGAACCGCATATTGAACACTTTTACGGTTTTCTTCATATGAGCGGTTGCTTGCTGAAACAAGTTCCTGTAATTCGGCTTGCAAAACAGAACGTTCCGCCGTTCTCTGCAGGCGGCCTGTTTCCAAAAGGGTGAGGTCTTGAGGTTGGCTGGAAATAATAACAATAAGCCGTTCTATGCGAATGCCATTGGCAGGGCTGTTTTGCGGCCAAGTGATTTTTTGGCCCACCAGGCCACGGCCTGTACACGCGCCAAGACAATAGTTCTTATTTGGCTTGAGAATCACACCCGTTGTGAGCTGGGAGCGGGTCAGCAACATAACTGAAGAACCAACCCCAACATTGATGATGTTCACCCAAAGATCACGGTTGCTATTATTTTGCACCGCCACATAAATGCGATCTCCAGTGAAAAGCAATTCATCTTGGCCGCGATAAGGTCGCCGCGCGCCAGCTTTAACCCGGCCCCATTCCAATGCAAACCTATCGGGAAGTCCGACAGGACCCGCGCCACTCTCAAGCCGCTGCAAAAAGTGTACTTTGGCAAGTTTTTCCAAATTGCCGATAACTTTTCCGATGCCAGAGACCGGATGGGTCAGCGGGGTACCGTTTTGATCGTGGATCACCATCAATCCACGGGAACCAATTACGGAAATTGAGAGGCGAGAGTGAACCATTTTTAGCTTTAAAAAGGGCGAGTTCTTCAGGGCTGTTAAAAATGCCTGCGATACATTTTTGACGCATACCGGCATTTGCCTTTTTGCCCGCCGCAATAAAACCGTAGGTGTGCCCGCGGCAATCCAGCGGTCTGGACTGAGAACTACCCGGGAAATGCCAGGCCCCGCTTTTGTGACTTTTGCCAGTCTTAATTGGGACCCATTGAATTCGTCAACGAGTGCGTAAACATCATGCTCCACCACATCTGAAAGAAAACCCGCTCTAAGGGAAGGCTGTCCGTTGTCTGAGCTGCCAAACGGCCTCTCATAAAAGAAAATGGGACCCCTATTTGCGGCTGCCTCTTGAGTTTCAAATAGGTAGCGTGCCCCTGGACCTTCCAGTCCAGGCCTTTGAAGGGGTTCCTGGCTCAAAACCCATTCGCGCGCTCGCGCCATCGCTGCATACCAAGTGAGGCGATGGCCTTGCGCGGCGTGTAAGATATCTGCCAATGCTTCGGTAAAAAAACCAATCGGTCCGTAACGCCTGCTGGAATATTCAAATGCCGATTCATAAACACCGGCAGCAACCAAGCGGACGGCATGAGGGTTCGCTTCAAAGTCCCTCATTTCTAGGGGCAAAGCCGCCTTTGAGTTGCTGATATGCACTTTGAGTGCCGCACTGTATTCGGGAATGCCATGTGTGCCTCGCGCGGAAATCGTGCGAACCCGGTGTGCCTGGCGCGAAATGCGCGCGGCGTGGCAACAATCAAAAATGGCGCACAGATTTTGGGTTTTTGCGGTGAGTTGGGTCTGAAGGACCGACAATTCCAAATCAGCGATTCCACGGAAATCGCCGATTTTGCTTTGGGCAAAATCCACTGGCACCAGAAATTGATGATCTCTGGACTCTTTCCCGGATTTGGGCAGGTGTTGTTCAATACCGCCGTGACCTGAGTAAAAAAAAACTACGGCATCACCGGGTTGAGAACTTCCGATGAGTTGCCGGTAATGATCCAAAATACCACGGCGGGTTGCAGCCTCACCGATAAGTGTCTTAACCGCAAACCCATAGCGGGCCAAACAGCCAGCCATTAACCTAATATCGTTTTCACAACCCCTTAGGCCAAAGGTCTGACAACCCACGAGCAGTGCGTGGCGGGTCAAAATTAAGACCTTACTTTCAGGGTCACGGCCGGATCGCCGAGCACGATATAGTTACGCGCATCGTGCCAAGCTAGCCAATAACGGCTCACCTCGCGGGAACAGGGCCCGCGACGGTTTCTCTCAGCGGCTATTTGAGCAGAAACTTCGGCAAACCGGCGGTTAAACGGTTCCATGGCAGCACCCACCGGGATACCCTCCATAAGCTGGTAAGCGGCTGAAACAAAATGGGTCATTTCATGGATGTCATCATCCCACAAAAAGGAATATTCAAAAGCTTGGTCCACATGGCCGATAACAGCCAAAGGACCTCGCTCCTGAGCCAGAAGGGCACGTGGCAAACGGGACACAAATTGATAGG
Source organism: Epimenia babai (assembly GCA_011762755.2). Lineage (NCBI taxonomy): Eukaryota > Metazoa > Mollusca > Solenogastres > Cavibelonia > Epimeniidae > Epimenia > Epimenia babai. Next base: position 52,881 of record WURV02158778.1, on the reverse strand, counting down.
GGTGTAACTCCCTTCTTTCCTGGCCTTGAGGGCTAAAGTTGTCAAAACGCGGGGTACCCGCGCTAAAGCAGGCAAAAAAGAAGGCCATGCCACCACGCATATTTAATTGAGAGCCTACATCCTCAGCAAAAAAACCATATTCTGGAGCTACCTTTTGCCCATATCCCTGCCAGTCAGAGCACAGCAATCCGCCTTGGCGGTCCAAGCGTTTGGCGGGCCCGGCTTTTCGCAGATAAACGCCGTGTCCAAAGGTCATGAGCAATGCGGGTGTTTCCCGCCCACCCATAACAGCCCCCAGGCGGTTGCGATTGGCTTCAGCTCCGGTTATGGCGGTTACCCGCCAATTTTGTTGCAATTGCGCAAGCCGTTGCGCCAAAGGAACTGTAAGCCGCTTGTTGCAACGGCGCGTTAAATCATCATTTTCGGCACCAAAGAGAATAGTCTGCGCAGAACGCTGAGGTGGCTCCCTTTCACAAAAAAGCACGTTCTTTGCATAGACGGCATAGGCTTCGGGCTTTTCAAAACACAGGCGGCCAACGGCAAAAGCAATATCTAATTCGTACTGAAATTCAAATGAAATTAGCCTCGGATCCCCAATAATAAGAATATAGTACGGCAATTTATCCGGATCGATATCACCGCTCACCCCCACACCGTAGCGGCGGAGGAAGGAAGCGGTTGGCCCTTTTTCTGACGGCAAGCCGTCACGCTTTAAAAAGATCATTTTTTTGTACCGTTTCCCTGCGGCACTGCGGCGGTGTTCCAGTAGTGCCGCCAAGGCTTGCAACACCGCCGGGTCTTCGTCTTCATGCACAATGAGACCCCAACCCGCCTGGTCGAGTTTTCGCTTATCAGCAAAAGCGGCAAGATCCCGTTGGTCTAGCGGATCTCTGTATTTGCGGATTGGGCGTATCAAGTCAGATTCATCCATGGGGTCCCAGGCATATTCCCCGGTATCAAAATCCACGCCATTGAAATGGAGCATCCGGTTCATGGTTCAATCTCCCCTATGCACATATTTTCGGAAGCCATTAAAACTCCACCCTGGTTTGAAATTGCCCACTTTTGGCAGTTCTCAATTGAGAAAGACCCGTTTTTCTGAAAATTGTTAAACTCTTATTTTCTCCTACCAGCAGTAAGTGGACCCAATTTATTTACTACAAAAGGGTTACAGAATCATCAACTTGCAAATACATACGATATAAACACCTTGATTTCTGATATCTAGCAATAACCCGGAGCACTTCAAAATAAACCTGGAACCAATTAAAAAAAGCCGGGTCTATAGATTAGGCCTGCGCAAAAAAACGCAGAAAACCCTCTATTAAAGTTGCTGGAGCATACTCTGGCCTGGCCATCCCTGCAGAGTCAAAGAGCTCTCGCTATTGCATTCCTTTTATGGGTTTACTTGATTTGACGGCTAAAAGCATTACCAGAAAAGGATGGTTGCTAAAATATGATGTGGAAGCAAATTTTGTGGATCATCGCAATCTATGGTTGTTCATACTCTCCAAATCCTAATCTTGACCACCCGGGAACAACAGCAATGCAGTTTGAGAGTTTCGCGGATCAAGGCACGCGTTTTGCCGTTTTAGTGAGTGTAAATGACTATGCCAGACCGAAGAAAACACCCAGTCTCCTGGGTCCGCGAAATGATATGGATGCCTTGGCGGAAGTCCTGCTGAAAAGATATGTCTTTTTACCCAATAACATCCTTCGCCTACATGGAAAGCAAGCAACCAAATCCATTATTTTGCAGGCGCTTGAAGCTTTAGTCCACCGTGCCGCACCAGGTAAACAACTTGTGTTCGGGTTTGCAGGTCATGGCTCGTACATGTCTAGCCCTGACTTGGGGGAGTCAAATGGCCAAGATGAAGCCATATGCCCATACGACCGGGATTTACCCAGTGTTGGTGATATTAGAGATGACCTGCTCTACGTTTATTTTTCAAAAATAGTAGCTAAGGGGGCGTTTTTAACCGTTATTCTGGATTCTTGTTATTCTGGAAATGCAGCCAAAGAGGTCAATGGATTGCGGTTTCGCACCGCACCCACTCTAAAAGGGAATGCCAGGACCGGCCAGGAGAATGCTTTGCCAAAACACACAACGATGCTGAAACAATTTGCGTTTTTAGCAGCCGCTGAAGAGCATCAAATGGCGGGTGAATCCTGGTTTGCGAAAAATCAATTAGAGGAAGGACATTATGGTTATTTCTCTCATGCGTTAATCCGTGCCCTGTGGCATGCGCCATCAACCTGGACTTGGGGCGACATCATGGTTTTTTTGGAACAGGAAATCCGGAGTAAAACCCCGGGCCAACGGCCGGTTTGCCGCTACGGCAGGAACCACCTGATTTTTGGCAGAGAAATCGTTCAAGGACATCCTAGGTTTTGGGTTACAAAGTGTTCCCGCAATGACAATGAAGTTCATATAAGCCATGGCATTATGGCAGGCATTGTTCCAGGTTGCCGGCTGGCAGTTCTTTCAAAAGACAACAGGATTGACACTCAAATCGCCCTGCTCCAGGTGATAAGAGCCAGTCCCCACACGGCTGTGGCAATTTCGGTTCCAGATAATTCCCCACTGCCACAAGAGGTAACAGCTGGCTGTCCCGTGATTCAACTAGCAGATGACAGAGCCTTTAAAAAACAAACCGTCAGTTGGCCGAAATCTCTGCCCGCAGGACTCAAATCGGCATTAAAGGCCAGCCTGGCGCAAAATTCGGTATTTGAAATTGCTGAAAAAAGTGTACCGGGCACCCCGCATTCTCATTTTTCACTCCATATTTCCCAAAATCATTTTGGGGAAGCAACCCTGCTATTAACCGGGCCAGCCAATCCATGGTCTACCTTTTTGCGAGGAAAAAACCATGGCGATTTAGCACAGGAAATTAGCAACAGAATTCAAAGCTGGATTCATTGGGAGCGCTTGCGCTCACTAAAAAACCCCGATCTTCCGTCAAACGCACCACAACCGCTAAAGATATGCTTAAACCGGGGGATATTGACGCAAGACCACAAAACCTATATACCACTTCCACCCTTGCCACAAAAGGGGAGTCCAGATGTCAAATGGTTTCAAAATGGAGATATTTTGCGGTTGAGTTACACCAACTGCGTGGGGAAACCTCTATACGTTACCGTTTTTTTTCTCAATGCAGAGGGGTACATTTTGCCATGGAATCTCAATCAATATGATGCGGTACTCTTGCCGGGGAAAACAACGGTTATCGATACCTGGATCCAAATAGAGCCGCCTTTTGGTAAAGAGTGGATCAAATTTATGGTGAATCGGGTTAAGCCCATGGACCCAGCTCCTTTTTTGCCTGGCGCTAAAAATCCCTTGCCACCACTGGATAAACACATGAAAAATTGGGAGGGCTATTGGCAAACAATCGACTGGCAAATTCAATCATTTGCCAAGCCCCAAGCACCGTCAACAACCACTTCACGCTAAACCTTTTGGCAATGGAAAGCAATTGGGCGCATAAGGGTATCATCGCAGAAAGGTTACCGGGCGTTCTTCGGCACGGGCCCATTGTAAATGAAACCCGCCCACAAATAGGGCGACGCATCCAAATAGTTTTTTTGGCGCCCACCGGAGCTGAACTGCAATCCGCGCCGGATCATTTTCGCAGCAACCTGTTTGCCGGGAAGCTCGGCAATCATATCTAACTGGGATTGGCGCAAAGCGCTAGCAGGAGAATGTTTCTCCATGAGCAAATAGCGATAAAACTTTTTCACTAAGGTTGCCGAGCGCTTGTCTTCAATAGACCATAAGGTAGAAACAACACCGGTAACTCCAGCCTGCATAAATGCACGGTTCAAAGCAACCAACTCGTCACCTTGGCTCAGTTCTCCCAACGAAGTATCACATGCCGAGAGAAATGCCAGTTCAACCTGGGAAAGGTTTAGGGAAAAAATCTCGCCAACTTTTAGCTTACCCCCGTTGGGAAAGTAATCGGCTGGCCCCTCGGCCACCATGCCTTTGCCGGCAGCCAGAGCAAGGTGACTTTCCATGGGCAATTGCTGGTCCAAAATTCCGTGGGCTGCAAGATGGAGAATGCGGAACTTGTTTCCTTGTGCATGCACCAAACCTTCTCTTGCCGAAGGTCCCAAAAATGGACGCACGCCAAACAAGCCAGCCACAAATCTGGCTTCCTCAGCAGCATATGGCAGTTTAGGAAGCCGGCCATGGGTTTCCGGGTTTCCCAAAGCCAAAATGCCAGAGGCTTTTTGCTTGCGATTCCTTTTACCAAATAACTTCAGCACCGCAGCACTCGGGGCAAAAGAAAGACGGTGTTCTTGAACAAGAAACTGCTTCTCTTCGCTGTTCCAAAGCGCATTAAAGGGCAAATAGTGAAGCGCCCCATGCGGCACCAAAATTAAATTTGTTTTCAAACGGTTTTTTGGCAAAGGCGCCCAAAGTTTTTCGTAAAGTTGAGACGCGAGCATCGGGTCAAACAGGTTTCTAGTGATTGAAAGCCGCAATTTGTTTACAGATTCTTCCAAATGCAATCGGCCAATGGGCAAAACCGTCAAATGCTGTCCATTTTTATCAATTACCCAAACTAGAGTCTGATCCTCCAACCCAAAAAAGCTAACTAACGCCGTATCTGCATCAGGAAGATACGCGCGCACCACTCGAGCCTCTATGCCATTGCCGGATATCAGATCAGCAAGGTCCGGACGCTTATAACTCAGCTCAGCTAATGCGTTTTGTAACGCTAGGCGGGTTTCTCCGATTTGCTGGGCGAAATTTGATTGCTCATTTGATAACCATAAATGCCGGGAAGGTTCTTTGCTCAAAAGGAGGTTTTGTTTTTTCACCAATTGTGCCAATTCCCGTTTCAGAATTTGGACTTCACCAAATACCTTTGGGGCAGCATCTATTTCAAGGTCCCGGCCAGCAAGGTTTAGCGAGAGTGCCCGCGCCCGCGCCCGTTCCCCAAGAGCAAAGGCCTGTTCCGGATTTTTGCCCTGAACCAAAAACGCAATGGCCTCACCGTAAAAACCTGCCTGTTGATTTTGCAACAACGCAATTAAATCTTCATCAAATACTGTTTGCTGGGTTTCCTCCAAAACCGCCACCGCTTGATGATAATAGGTTGAAGCTGCCGTTTGTTCGCCCAAGAGTAGGTTTAGTTTTGCCAACTTCCACAGTATTTTGAATTTCTTATGGGGCTCATGAACCGTGGGCAAGAATTGAGATAAGAGCGTATTGGCCGGCTGCAACTGGCCCTTGGCCATCAAGTAATCAGCCTCCCAAATGGGATCACGCAAAGCTATTTGCGAAAGCTTCGTGTTTTTTTCCATGTCCATCGGATACCATTCGGGAACTGGCGCAGGCAAACCAAGACGCTGCGCATCCTCAATGAACTCCCTGCCAATCAACCGGTACATCGGTTTGGAATACGTTTTGAGAAAGATGCGCCAAGCCCGTTTAAAATATCGTTCCGCTTTAGCTTTTTGTCCTCGACTTTTGGCATCATGGCCCAGGCAATTAAGTGCAAGGACCGCCTTTTGGTTCTGTTCAAACACGTGTTCGCCCAAATCTGTCAAAGCGGTATCAATATGCTGCGCCACAAATTCCTGGATAACGGCAGCTTCTTCGCTGGAAAAATCCCAGCCATTGAGCTTGCTCATTTGAAATTGCTCCATGGCCTGTTGAGAAAGGGCCGGAAATTGGGGATCTTTATAAACTTTGAGCTGCAATGTTTCCCATGATTCAGACCTTTGTTCCATTAACAAGATGAAACTCTCCAATAGTGGATGATTGGGATCTTTGCGCAACGCTCTAGCCTGATCTTTCAATATCTGGGAATAATCATCCACTGAAAACATCTGGCCCAACTTTAGGACTTCCCCGGCTTCTTCCAGCAAAACCTCCGGAACGGCACGTGCCAGATGATTGCGCAGATTGGTTTTTGCCCATTTTTTTACCAGCACATCACGCCGCTTTAAGGTCATGTTAAATGGCTGTTTATTTGCCCATTCTTTCCTGCGTTTGGTTAGTTTAGAGTCGGATTCACCAGCAGCATCATTTCGTTGTGCATTTAAAGGAGCCGATGGCATTTCTTCCTGCAGCCAATCAGCAATGTTCTCCATATTTTTTTCCAAAAATTCAGCTACTTTTTGGGGGGATTCCCAGTAGTATTCAAGCGCTTTTTGCCTTCTTGGCGTGACTAATTTTTTATGATGGGTCAATGCTTTTTGAAAAGAAGAGACGGCTTCATTTGCCCGGCCTATTCCCCCATTGATTCGACCAAGCTCAAAATGGATTTTGAATGCGAGTTGGGAGCTGGAGAATCGCAAGGATGCGGCCTTTTCGAGATGTCTCAAGGCCTGTCTTACCTCACCTTTCTCATAAAAAAGTTTTCCGAGGTGAAGCCGGGCTCTGGCTTCGCCTTGTGTGTTCCGGATTTGACGGAAAAGATGTAAAGCCTCGTTGAAAAATTCAATGCAAAGCGGTTGTATAAACTCTTCCAGCCGTTGCCCCATAAGAAAATAGATCTGGGCTTGGGCACCAAGGTCCTTTTTGTCTTCAAAATAATCCAGTGCTAAAGAGAATTGAGCCACTATTTTGAGAGGCTCGGTCTCGTGCGTGCTTTGCCCAAGACCTAAACGGGCTTTTGCCTCTAAATCACGGTCACCGTTTTTTTGGGCCTCGAGGCGGGCCAGTTCATATTGCTGCGCCGCAGCAAATGATTGACCGAGCTTGAGCAATCGGTCAGCTTCCACTAACTGAATGGAAGTTTCACCTGGTGACTGGCAGGCGAAACTGGCCAGGATCAAACCAATAATCAGAGTGGCAAAACAGATATTTTTCAGCATGGTATCTCTCGTGGACCTTTTAAATAACGTCATCTCCAAATCCTTTACAAATTGCGCAAGTTCCACCCTCCAAAGAGGTAAGAAGTACATCACTGGTAATCTTTTTTGACCACGGATTCAGGCGGTCGGTAATAATCAATTCTTCTTTAAATCACATTTTTAAGACCCCAAAAAAATAATATTGTTGGAACAAACCTCATTCACAACCTTTTTCCCTTTTTCGGGTCTATGGTGAAAACCCGGTACCCACTGGCGCGTTTTAACTCGATTGGCCTAAGCAATCATGGGCCCCCAGTGTTAGAAGAAAGCCACTGCCGGGTGGTTGCCTTAACACCATGCCGAACGAATCGCTCATGGTTTTATGCAAACGGGTTCCCAAGACCATTCAATCGGAGGCTTAAAATGAACGGGGTTTTTTTGCTATATATGCTGGGTTTAACCCTCTGTATTCCAAAGACTGATCCCTCGGCTCAGCCACGAAAGTTGGCACTATTAGTGGGGGTAGGCACCTATTTAAATCAAAAAATTCCCAGTTTAAAAGCGCCAACCAATGATGTGGATTTAATGACGGCTATTTTAACCGGCCCTAACGGCTATGGCTTTAAACCACAAGATGTTTGGATTTTGAAAGATAAACAGGCAACTTTGGCAAACTTCAGGCATTTTTTTGAAAAAAAATTGATTCTCAAATCTCAGCCAGAAGATGTGGTGCTTTTTTTTTCTCTGGTCACGGATCACAAATCAACGACCTTAACGGAGATGAGCAAACTGATGGAAAGGACGAAACCCTGGTTTTTTATGATTCCCGCACAAACGGACGAGAGGACTTGAGAGACGATGAAATGCATCAATTAATCAGCCGCATAAAAGCACGGCATATCACGGTCATTTTAGATGCGTGCCATTCCGGATCGGGAATCAGAGGCAATCTATTACCCGCAAAATACATTCTGCCTAACGCCAAAAATCTTGATCAATGGAAAACATCGCAACCCAGCGATGGCGCCAATCTCATGCTATCCATACCGCCTAACAGGAAAGGATTGGTTTTTATAAGCGCCGTGGCGGGGGATTCTCAAAGCGCATTTGAAAGGGGAATTACAAGTAACTTTACCGCTTCCTTAACCACCGTATTAGCGCAGCCCGCACCAACACCCCTCACCTATGAGCAGTTGGCAGTTCGTGTGCGGCATCATCTCTTCGCCTTTGGCCAAACACCCGCCTTCCGGGGAAATCTCCAACAAACTGTTTTCGCAAACTCAAAAAAAAGGCGGCCAGTTGCTTTTATGGTAACCCGTGTAAGTCAAAACTTCACCATTGCAAGCGGTCTGCCGATGCCGGGCTGGTCAGCCAAGGGCATCGTCCACATTTATGGAAGCAGAACTGTGCGCAGCAACTGGCAAAAACACGATTTAAAAGCAGCAATGTCCATCGTAGCAATGGCCGAAAACAAGGCTGTTCTCAAACCTCTGCCCGGTCAAGTAGTTTCATCCATTCAGCCAGGCGATTATGCTGTCTTAGTTCAGCCTGGCAAGGATCTTTATCAGCTCAATATTAGATTGAGACCATCACATAGAGCAGGTGGTATCCCGCAATACTGGGCCGAAAAGATAAATGCTGCACTGTTTGAAAATGAATCCCTTGATGGCCTGGTAAATTTGGTTGAAGAGAAAGGCGATTTTGAATTAGCACTCGACCGCCAAGACAGATCTTTACACGTATTGGGACCCGAAGGCATGGTGCGCAAACAACTCAGAATGAGCAAAAAAATGCCTCATCAAATAGTGGGGAATTTATGGCTTCATGCTTTGCAACGGCATCTGTTGCGGTGTTTGGATGGCCACCATCAAAAACACCCGCAAATTCGCTTCTCTATTTCCCTGAATCCCACTCGCACAAGTCCCACTCCCAAGAACCGGTCTCCATACTGGGATAAAAACCATATTTATCACTTGCCTGCAAATGGTCAATACCGCATTAAAGTTACCTATCCTCCAGAAAACGCAGGCCCTCCACTTAATATTGGCGGCCTGATCCTCTTGAGTGACGGAGCAATCTACGGGTTTCCCTTCGATGGTCAATATCCACTCCTAAAGCCAGGACAGAGCTATGAATTTGAAGAAGAATTTAAAGCAACGAAACCATATGACCTGAATGAGCACATTTTGGTTTTTGGTACCTCACCGGATAATCCCGTGAATTGGCACACGTTCCATTTACCTGCTGTACACGATTTCAGAAACCGGGGAAATCCGGCCTACCGGTATTTGATAGACCTTATTTTTAATCGAAAGCGGACGGGCCGTATGATCCCCGCGGAAAACCGCGGCTGGGTGTCCTCTAGATTAACGTTCAGGGTTTTTGAGTAAATGCTGTTGAGACTCGCGGTTTGGTTTCCCCATATCGCAAAAACAGGGACTCTCAAACACAATCTAAAAATCAACGGTTCTATACATTAGCAATACCATCTACATAAAACACAAATTAATGCTTCGTGCTTGGAACCAAGATAATCTACAGTGTGCCCACTGAAAGGAGAGCCTATATGCTTTTGGACAAATGGAGTCGAAGATCAACCATATTCAATGTACTACTTTTTACTAACTTGGCATTTGCATTTCAACCACACAATGAGGTTAGTTCAAATAGCAAAATAGTTAAAAAAAACAAAAAAAAGCTTCAATTTTTCTTGGATGTTAATTCTGGACTAGCTGGCGAGAAAGATCTGGTATTTACTTACAATGGCTTTGCTCGTGTATTAAGCCAGAAAACAGAGAGATATCTAGATCAACTGGGATTAGAGTTTTCTGAAAATATACTAAAAACTCAACTAACAAGTTACTATCAAAAGAAGCCTCGGCTCATATTTTATGGGTCTTTGCCTATTGGTGCAGTATTTACCCGAGTAAACCTACCATTGCCAGACCTCCGTGAACTGCATACTGGAGTAGGAGATATCAGCACTGGCGTTTTTTACCAGTTAAGTCGTGAGTATAAAAACAAACCTCAATTAACACTTAATTTTGAAGTGAACTCAAATACTGCAAAATATTCCTCACTTGGCGATGGTTTTTGGGGGCTCAATATGCGCCTAGAAGCTAAAAAGCACATTTGGCGCTCCTATTTTTTAACTGGTGGGGCCACTTATGGTTACCGGTTTAACCGCGCTGGCGTATCACCAGGAGATGTGATTGGGTTGAGTATCGGGCTAGGTGAACCCGAAAGCCCGGTGTGGTGGCATGGAGCATATAAAGCACTCGCCTTAAAAACGTTTAAATCAAGAACAAGCCCTTTTGAAACCTTGGATTCCTATCTTGATTTGGTTTTTATGGTAACAACTAGCTCAAGGAAAACCGGAAATATGTCTCTATATTTTGCCGGTTTGAACCGGGGCTTATCCTACCGCAATGAGTGGGGTATCAATTGGTCCTTACGGATATTTAAAAAATGAAACCCTCAGTTTCTACCCTTCCAAAAAGCCTGTGGTTACCTCTTCTTGTTTTTCACCTACTTGACGTATTTGCACAAAAACCACCCGGTATTCTAGATGACCAAATGCCTTATATCAATATTCATCCTTTTGATCTCAATAAATTTCAACCGGAATATGGATTTGATCCCTTCCTGGATATAAATAATTTATCGTCGCCATTTTCAAATTTGTTTTTCGAGATGCCCTTAATTGGCGGATTTTATAACATCCACAAAAACAACAATGCAATAAAACGTTCTTTGAGTGAAAAAAATAACCTTCGTAATATTCAAAATAATGCTACTTTCAAATATTGGCAAAGAGGTAACTATCAAAAAGCCATTGCGGAAATTAAAAACCAATTACAACATATTAAAAAGCGAAATCAAAACACAGTTCCCGCCAAAGTACGAGCCTGGCTTCATTTAGCCTTTGTTTATAATGAGTCGGGAAAACTATCCACAGCTTTAAAGTGGTCTGAAAAAGCGCAGCCACTTTTAATTGGAACACACTCATCACACCTTGCCGGAAACCTTTGCAATATCGCCACACTATATATAAATAGTAGAAAATATAAAAAAGCATCGGACTTTTTTGATCAGTCTACCACTCTTTTTGAGACATGCCAAAACCCTGATAAAGCTTCTCTGGCTATCCTCAATAACAACAAGGCCAACTGGGAACTCCTACAGGGCAACTTCATTCGAGCTAACGGCTTTTTGAAAAAGTCGATGCATTTTCTCGATACGGATCAACGGGATCACGCTGCTTTGCGCACCGTCATATTCCATAATCAAGCGCTTCTGGCATTGGTAACTGGGAAGTTGGATGATTCACTGAACTTCATCAGGGCCTGTCTCGATCTACGGAAATCCACATTTGGAAACGGCCACCCACTTTATTTAAGAGCATTAATTAGCTACTCGGAAATCCTGCGGAAAACCGGTGACAGAAATCAAGCTGAGGGGATTTTGGCAGCGGCTACGGCCAATCTGGCAGACAGCTTAGGCAATGGGAACCTATTTACCGCCTTTGCCTTAAGCATTAAGGCCACACAGTACCGCCAAGCTGGAAACAACGAAAAAGAAGCTGAACTATTGGAGTCATCTTTAAAGATAAAGCGGAAATATCTTGGCTTAAAACACCCAGTCTATCGTTGGGAACAGACACAGCGAGCACTCTTGCTTACGGCAATGGGCCGTTATGATGATGCCAGAAACACTATAAAAATGCATAAATCCAAAAAATTCCTCGGCAAAAATCACCCGGTTTTTGGATGGATGATGCTCAATATTGCCCGGACCCATCAGTCTTTGGGATTAGATTCCCACGCCCTAGAAGAGTTTTCCAAAGGCATGAAGATTTGGCGCGCTTCTATGGGTGACCACAACTTATTTGCGGCGACTAACGCCATCAGCCTTGCCCGGCTTTTGAGCAAACATCAAAAAAAAGGTGCGGCCCAAAAAGAGTTTCACACTGCAATGGCAAGCTTGTGGATCTTAATAAACAAAACCATCCCGGCTCAATCTGAGCGGCAACAACGGCAACTTACACAAGGCACGCGTTACGCTCTAGACGCCTATCTATCCGCAGCTTTGGATTTGGGCCTTAAACCCGATGATACGTACTGCTATGTTTATTTCTGGAAAGGTGCAATTCTCGCAGCGCAGAGGCGCGCTGCAACGATGCGCCAACACCCGGAATGGAAATTCCAATTGCAAAAGTTGCAGGAAATATCGGTAAAAATAAAAATGCAGATTTTGACCAAGCCTACTAATGAAGCATATGACACTTGGAAAGTAAAATTGGAACAGCTCAATAAGCAAAAGGAGCAGCTTGAACGGCTTCTTTTTCAAAATAGCCATGGTACATCAAACTCCCTACCTGGATTATCACTTGATCAAATCAAATCAGCGCTACCTGAAAATGGGGTTTTGATCGACTTCTATAAATATCGCTACTACGGGCATAGCCAAAGCATGGGAAGCTACGAGCGCAGGAAGGCAACTACTATGGAAAAAATGACTGCTTTCGTAGTCAGCCATAACCAACCCGTGGAAAGAATTGAATTAGGCTCAGCTAGGGATATTGAGGACGCCATTTACACATGGCGCAATACTTTTTCAACCCAACTCAGTTCACGTGGTTTGCAACCTCGAACCTCTAGGTACAGCACCAGCAAGAGCGAACTGGGCACAAGGGTGAAAGCTTTAATTTGGGATCCGCTCAGGATTTATTTAGACCGGTTGCCATGGGAAAGCACACGTCCGCCAACCGTCCTTCTTTCCCCCGATGGCGCCATCCAGCAAATTCCAATAGGCGCCCTGCCCGCCCAAAAACCCGGCCAATTCTTGTTGGAGCATTTTGCGTTTTCCCTGCTCCCCACACCTCATCTTTTGAGCGAATCCATTTCAAAAAAACCTGAGAGCAAATTTAACTCCGAATCGGCTTCAATTCTGCTCATTGGCGGTGCCAACTACACAAAAGAGGAGGATCTCCCCTATTCGCAGGATGAAATTGAAAAGATTGCGGGGCTTTTCCGCCAATTTAATTGTTGCAACATCCTCAAGCTCAGTGGAAAGCACGCGAATATTGAAGGTTTTTTACGCCATGTTCAGGACGCTAAATTCATTCATTTGGCCATTCATGGCTTTTTTCCAATACCCAAAAGTCTGCTCCACCGCAATGCTGACCTAGGCCATCTTCGGAAAAATTATCCGCGGCTCCTTTCCGCGCTGGTCTTTTCCGGTAATCAAAATAACGATAGTGGAATCTTTACTGCAAATGAGCTGATTACCCTAAATTTAAGCAGCACAGAACTTTTAGTGTTCTCGGCATGTGAAACCGGTCTGGGCGTTCAAGAAACCGGCGAAGGCCTATTGGGGTTAATGCGGGCAGCACTAGTGGCAGGCTCCGATGCTGTATTGGCAAGCCTTTGGCGAGTACCCGACAAAGGCACTCAAGAGTTTATGGGTCACTTCTATCAGAACCTGTGGGGTAAGAAATTACCCAAAATTGAGGCGCTCCGTTTGGCTCAGCTCACCATGATAAAGAGGAACAAGCCAATCACAGCATGGGCCGGGTGGATCCTGGCAGAAAGCTACCATCCGCCCAATCCTCCATAATTCTGAGACGATTGAATAGCTGAATGATGCTATTCCAAAAAGATGCAGATACAGTCCAACCTTTTCATTCATGGATCAATCATTTACCAAAGACCTTTTGAAAATACCTGTTCATTACGCAGACGAAGACGGCCGAAATGAAAACCTTTGACCACCATAACCCAACGCTTACCGCAATGACGATAAGACCTGAATTAATTTCACGGCAAGAATCATCTTGGACGCATACGATGTTTTGTATTCACAAAAATAATATTTATTACTTTCGGATTTAATAAATATGCTTTACATCCGGCAACCAATTGCTTTAAAGGCACTTGGCATAGCTTTAGGACGATGTTCCCATTTCGTATTAATGCCATGCAAGCCAAGATACCGGTGGGTATTCCGTAACTCACTGCTTCATTGCCAGTTTGGAAGACATTGGCCATCCCAGATGCCGACCGTTTCAGTTGACAGTCGTAATGACGCCCCAATTAACCAAATTAAAACTTTGATGTGAACATCTTTCTCCTGCGAACCCAAAATCTTTAAAGGGTCAATTAATAGCCGGACTGCCAATCGGCATTTTTTTGCTCAAGGCAGGAACACACCGGCTTTGGCTGGGGTGAGTAACCGCTCTCCTGAAGCGGGCCATTGGTTCATTAAATTGAAGCGGATGCGGGTATGGGGCTGGATGAGCGCCAACTCGTCCATGGCTTCGATCCAGGCGCTGAATTCACTGGAAATCAAGGTCATGCTGCACAAGCCCCGGTTGAGGTGATTGATTTTGTGAAGCGGGAAAACACCACCCGCTACCACCAGCTCCAAACCCGTTTCGCCTAATTGCAGCGGACCGCTGTACACAAAATGATTGAGCCCATCCAAATGGCTCATGATACTCGCGGTATTCACCTGCTCACCATTGAGCCAATTTTGAGCCGCTGCCACTTGACTGTCACGAAAGCGCGCCGCGGCGGCCTGCTCATCGCCGTTAAACACGGCCATTTTGCGGCAAGATCCCACCTGATTCTGTTGCGAGAAGGCGGTAAGCGAAAATACCAGCCGCAAGGGTTGACCGGCAGGCATGCGGTTTTTCAGGGTTTCAATAAAAGGCGCCTGGGTGAGACCGGGTGAAAGTTTGAAAGTGATTTTGCCGGATTGATCCCATACCGGGCCCAGCCGGCCTTCCAGAAACTCCAGCTGGCGCTCGGTAGAAAGGGCAAAAAAGTTGCTCTTGGCACCCAAACCCACCGCAAAGGCCTGGTTGGCAGAAAACACCAGGGCACCAAAATAATCTACGCCCTCTACAAATGAAATCAACCGCTCTCCTGGCAGCAGCCGCTGCTGAAGCATTTCCATGGGTGGAATGCCTGGCTTGCGATAATAGGGCATGGTTTGCTGCCACAACTTTTTCCAAACGGCCAGGGCCTCGTTATAGCGGGCGGGTGTGGCTTTGTGATCGGGGTTTTCGGCAAGGTCTTTAACCAACCGGGCAATTTGCTTGCCCACTTGTTGCAATTGGTTGCCAATCAAGGGATTGGCGGTGAGCGCATTGCGTTGAAAGGCGCGCATCCGCAAGGCATAAAACTGATCCAATTCGCTGTAGTATAAAATGCGCTGCAAATTGTCTGGATCAGCCGGACGGCGCAACGCCTGATCCAGCAAAATCGCATAGGGATTGCGGGCCACCAAATGGGATTGGTCGGCAAAGATCGCGGCATTTTCCGGACTGTTATAGATTTCCACCGCGGCGATGCGATACCACTCCGCTTGCTCGCGGTTGCGCTCTTTTTGGTAATAATCACCCATCCCCAAAAGAATTTTGCTTTCTAAATTGGGGAACGGCATTTCGCCGATCAGTGCTTCAGCCAGACTCAACCGTTCATAGGCGGAGCTCAGACGGCCTTTGCGCAAATAAATCATGCCCAGCAGATAGTTTTTGTAGCTCTTTTTGTAGGTTGTATTGGCGGTTTTGGTGCGCAGCTTCAGCTCGTAATCACGGCGGCCGGCGGCAATCCCCTTCTCAAAAGCCTCAAAAGTAATTTCATTGGCATCGGTTTCACCAGCCGTGGGCTCAACAACCGGTGCCGGCACAGCAGCTTCAGGTTGGGTATCGGGTTTTACCAAAATGCCTTCACGCCAAATTTGACGTGCTTCGCGGGTGCGGTTGGGCTGGCTGGCATACGGCAGTTGTGCCAAAACGGCCAAGGCCTGCAGCCTTGCCTGAGCATCTTCCGCCTTTTCAATTTGGCCGCGGCCCCTAAAATAGTCACGCAGCAAGGGCAAATAATGGCGCTCGGCCCAAGCGGGCAACTCAGGCCAGGCCGCATCATTGATCTGGTTGATCACCGTGGCCGCCTGGTTGAGATCTCCCTGGTTCAGGGCATGCCGGACCGCAATTAGCTGGTGAAAGTAGCGGTCTAATTGAGAGGGACTCGCCACCAATGGCGGGACTTCGAAGCTGGCTTGGGAATCCAACAAGCTGGCAAGGCGCAACCACACGGGAAACTCAGCGCCCAAAGCACCGGGCCAGACCGCATCGGGATCCAATTGGCGGCAACGTTCAAACCATTTACCGCTGGGTGCGTCCAACTCCAGTGCCAGGGGGTCGACGGCCGTGAAACGCGCTAAATAATAGAGCAAGCGCAGTTTCACGGGTGTTTCCGTTTCAACTTCGCGCACAAATCCGGCAGCTTGCTTCTCAAAATCTTCCCAGTCACCCTCTGAAGCCGCAAGGGTTGCCAGCACTAATTGGCCAATTGCCCGCCACTGGGGGTCGCGCACCATTTGACTGGCAATGAAATCCTGTTTGATGCGGTTGTTGCCCATCCGCAAAATGATTTCGGAAAACATGGTGGCGGTGGGCACCACATCTGCAACCGTGGGTGCGGTGCTTAGCAGCTCGCCCTCGGCCATTAGCAGTTGTCTATCTGCCAGATAAGCCCGCGCCTGATCCAGGTTCCCGGCGATTAGGGTTACTGGTTCCTTCTGGTCCACAACGGGTTGCTCATCAGCCACGGGTGGCCGCGGTTGTTGTGCAGACTCTGCCGCTTCTTCGCCAGGCGCTGATTGTTCCGCGGCAGAGGCCGGAGCAACCTCGTCAGAGCGGGTTTGGGACTCGGAAACCGGGCTTGTTTTCAGCGGTTGTTCACCGGCCTCGATTGCCGGATCTTCAGGTTGAGAAGGTGGTTCCGTGGTTTGCGGCTCTGGCTGGAGATCAGGGTCTTCTTGAACCCTGCCGGTGCTAGCTGGCTTTTCAGAGGGCGGCGCTTCAGGCAGTGGACCGGGTTTGATCTCTGGTTCTGAAGGGACTTCAGCGGTGGCGGTTTGCGGTTCAGGCGGCGCGGCCAATATTTGCGCTTCCGGTTTGGCGGCTTCGCTCACTTGTGGTTCTGGCGGCAGTGCTTTTTGTTGTTCGGCCAACGCGGCCAAAGCCGAAATCCGTTCGCGGTATACCTTAAAGGGCAGGAGCAGGTTTTGCTCCAAGGCCAGCCGCTGGTTTGTGGCGCGCAGGGCGCGGTCACCTTCACCGCGGGCAGAAAAATAATCGGCCAGAATTTGTTGGAAAAATGGGGCAAACAGAGCCTCGCTGATCGTCTCATCGTAGGCGTTCATTCGGTTTATGGCGGTAGCAGCCCCGTTGAGATCCCCGCGGTGCAGCAGAATGCGGATCTCTTTCAAATCAGCCAAATAGGGCATACCCACATGATTCCCCGCATCGAGCTCATAGGGCACGCCCGGCACAGCTTCCAGCCAGCTCACTGCCCTCATCCACAAGGGATATTGCAATTCGGCTATTTTTGGAAAAACGCGATCAGGCGGTAGCTCGCGGCAAGCCCTGAACCATTGCATGCGTTGGGGAAATTGTTTCAGTTGTTCCAATGAACCGGGGTCCTGTGGCGTGTGGCGTGCCAAATGGTAAAGGAATTGATCGCTTAAGTAAGGCTGGGGTTTCGGATAGGCTTGCAAAAAAGAGCGGGCCGCATCTTGAAAAGCGGGCCAATCTTCTTGTTGGGCGGCAAGCAAGGCCAGAACCGCCAAGCCGGCACCGCGCCAGTGATCTTCCCGGTTAAGATAGGTCTGGTAAAAAGCCCGTTTGGCCGCAACTGTTTTCATCATCACGGCAGCACGTGCCAGACCCCTGGCAGCAAGGGGAATCTCGTTGGGTTCGAGTGATTCGATTCCCAGGTATTCCACCTCCGCCATGAGAGGGTTACCTTGTTCCATATACTGGTTTGCCTGATAAAAGGCCTGATGGTTATCGTCATCGGGAGAAAATGAAAGCAGAGAGCAAAAAATCAATAGGGCGAACATGGCGCATCCTTATAAGACGTATGCATTGGAGGATCAACCTGGCAGGTATTGCCGCTTTCGTTAATTTTAACCCAGAAACCTCACTTGCCGCGAATCCTGGTTCGTTTCCCTGAAGAAACCAATTATTTCGCCAATGCAGGGCCATTCAGCAGCTCCGCCACGGCTTGCCGCGATTTCAAGCGGCACGATCCAGTTCAAACGCATGCCTCCACCTTCTTTGAGCAAAATATGGTCCGGTAGCCAATGCCAGCGTGACAAACCCGGGAAGCCTCTGTCCCTTGGACCCTGCTGCAGTTAATTCCGTGACCAATAACCGGCTTTTATCTCAGAAACTGCTCGAGAATAGCGGGCGCCACCACCCCGGGCAGGCTCTCTCGCAACACCTGGATTTTGCTACATTGAGCAGAAGCTGCTGGAATTCAGGATCATCGTCATATCAAGGCAGGATCGAGTGGAACCCCATTAAAACATAAAAAGCTTGTTTTTATGTTTTAATTGCAATAGGCTTACTCTCACACGCCTTATCACAGTAAAGGCCACACACCCCGGAATCCGGTATGAGGAGACAATCACTATGTTCAGCACACAAAAAACCACGTCCATTCTGATCCTGTTCGCCCTTGGGCTGCCTTTACAGGCTGGCCACGGCAAAATGCACACCGCGGATCCACCACAAGGCAGCAGCGCGGTTCTGCAAACCAAGATGGTGTTGCGCGATTTATGGGTAGAGCATGTGTTCTGGATCCGCAATTTCGTACTTTCAACAAAAGCGGACGATGATGCGCAGCGGAAGGTTGCCGGCAACGAAATTATTGCCAATGCCAAAGCCATCGCCGGTTCAGTGGCGCCATTTTATGGCAAGGAAGCATCAGACCAGCTGTTGAACTTGCTTGCCGGCCACTGGGGCGCGGTTCGCGATTACAACCAAGCAACTTTTGCCAGCAAAAAGAAAGCGCAGAAAAAAGCGGTCGATGCCCTGCTGAAAAACGCCCGCGAAATCGCCCATTTCCTGGCTTCGGCCAATCCTCATTGGCCAGAAGATGCCCTCTATGGCGCATTGTCTGCCCACGGCAGCCATCATATTGCCCAAATTGATGCCGTTTTTGGCGGCGACTACGCGCAAGAAGCCAAAGACTGGGCAGCCATGCGGGCCCACATGCTAATTATTGCCGATGTACTGGTAGATGGTTTGGCCAAACAATTCCCACAAAAGTTCACCAACTCCTGAATCCTCTCTCCCCATGGATCGTCCCTATCCAAGCCCAAAGGCCACGGGCGGCTGCGCCCATGGCCCGCGGTGCTGGCGGTGGGCCCGCTTACAATCCTGGAGCGTCCGCCAATCCGGCTGGAGACAATGTTTTGCCCGCCGTGGCCATTTGTGTTATTTGTGAGAGTATGATGCAGGCAACCGCGGCCTTATGGCAATTGGGGCAAACCCAGCAAAAACTATTACGACATCTGCTCACCCAGCCTGACGGGGTGGCTGCTGATGATTTATTAACCGTGTTACAAATTAGCAAAACCGCGATTCGCCAGCACCTCTCCGCACTCATGGCGGCTGGATTTATTGCCAAAGGCCAACTTAAAGCCACCGGTCACCGGCCGCAGCAATGTTATATGCTTACGGCAAAAGGCCGCGAAATTTTTCCCCGGCACTACGCAGGCCTGGCAGAGCGGGTAATCCACGAGACCCGGCATGCGTTGGGACCGGAGGGTTTTCGGGCCATGATGCAGCGGCTGGGCGATGCCGCGGGCGCGGAAAACCGCGTCCCTGCCGCGAACCAAACCCCGGCGCAGGTTGCCCAAACGTTAGCGCAGGCCATGGGAGCAGCGGGGTACGAGGCCCATGCACCTCATGCTCATGCTGGAGAAGTGGTGGCTTATAATTGTGTCTTTCATCACCTTGCCGCCCAATACCCGGAGGTTTGTGACTACGATCTCGCCTTTATCCGCAAAGCAACGGGCGCGGATGTAGAGCATACAGAGTGTATGGTGCGCGGCGGAGGTGCCTGCCGCTTTCGCCTTAAACCGCATGGCAATGAAAGCTAGCACCTAAAAAATCGCAACTCAGATTTCACTGCCAAACATGCCACAAGGCGCTCGCGCCGCATAAAACCTTTTTAAAGCATTTTCACCTTATCCATCCCATTGGTTTTCACAGTCGCGAGTGCCGGGATTAAAGTCTATTTCGCAGTCCTTTTGACATGACTTGGCTTGTGAAACGCCCGTTAACCTCCGCGGCTGGCCAGGTTCTTGAATTTATTGCGGAAAACCGATGGGGTAACACTCAAGTGGCGCTTAAAAACCGCGCGAAAAAAGTCGGTATCCTCATAACCGGTCATATAGCCAATTTCCTCAACACTGAGGTTTTCCTGTTCCAGCGCTTTACAAGCGGCAGCCATGCGCAAGCGCTGCAGGTACAGACGGGGCGGGTTCCCGGTCGCTTTTTTAAACCGGCGGTTGAAACTGCGCAAACTCATACCGGCTTCGCGGGCCAGCGTTTCCACCAAAATATCGCTGGCAAAATGATGCTCCATCCAGTTTTGCGCTGCTAGAATATGGCGGTCGCTATGGTCTTTTTCAAAGTGAAGCAGGGAAAACGGTGCTTGAGATTGGCGGCTTGGTTCGAGGATGAGCGCTTTGGAACACCTATCGGCAACGTCATGTCCATAAAACTTGCGCACTAAATAAAGAGCCAGGTCAAGCGCCGCGTAGGCACCGCCGGCACAGATCACCCCACCGTCTTCGGTAATCAAGCGGTCGATACATAGAGTCACCCGGGGATAGCGCTGGCGGAAAAGTGGCGCTTCCAGCCAATGCGTGGTCGCCATTTTACCGTCCAGAATCCCGGCCTCAGCGGGAAAAAACACACCGGAACACACGGCGGCAACCGTACTGCCCCGCTGGTAATTCCCGGCGATCCATTCCAACACGGGCTTGCTGTGCGCCAATTGCTGCTCAAAACGGATCCCGCCCGAAGCCACCAGCACAATGTCGTTTTGTCCAGCTTGATTAAGGGCACAATGGGGTTGAATGACAAACCGGTTACCACAGCTCACCGGCAAGCCATCCATACTGGCAATCTTCACCTCGAAAAGGGGTTGGCCGGCAGGGCTTCTCGCCGTTTGCCACTGCAGGCCAGCGGTGCGCAGCACATCATAGGGACCAATGACCGACGCGGCCAAACATTGTGGCAAAGCCAGAATAGTGACTTTCATTAAAAACACCTATCTTGGTTTTTGGCTAGTTTACCATGGAACTTTGGCAAAAAGGCCAGGTAGCTGTACGGATTGAGGCTTGTTATGCTGAATGGCAGATGGCTTGCTGGCCGTGAAGTTTACCGAATCCGCATACCTTCAAAGAACTCACGGTGGAAAGCTACAGTATCTTGCTAAATAAAGACTTACGAATGAAGACCATGTGAGAAGACCTGGCCATGTATCACTTTATTAGATGGTGTGGGGTTTTGGGCCGCGCAGCAAGACCGTTTGAGGTACAGGCTTCCGCCAGAGTCCATTGATCATGCCAACTCAGGAGGATTTCAAGATGGAAAAACACCTATTTATTGCCTGCTTTGGTGTGTTTTTGCTCAATTTCGCCGTGCTTTTGGCGCTGTTTTTTCGCCGGATGGCCGATGTGCGCAAAGGCGAAACCGATGTGCGTTTCTTCAAAACCTATGACATCGAAACCAAGGTGCCCCGGCTAACCAAGCAGTTAACCCGCAACTACCTCAATCATTTTGAATCACCAGTCCTCTTTTATGCCGTGATTGCCCTCATTTTGGCGCTGAACCTGGCCCAAACACTCCATGTAGTATGTGCCTATGCATTTTTACTTTTCCGCACGGCGCACACGGTGGTACACATCAGCCACAACCGGCTTCTTCCAAGAATGTCGCTGTTTTTCGCTGCCTATCTTTGCCTGACGTTGTTGTGGGTCACGGCCTTGATCCAGGTTTTGCAGGCCTAGAGCTCGATACGGGCCGTGTGAATTCCCACCCGCCTGAATTGCCAGAGATTTACCAAATGCACCTCATCTCGCCGCCGCCCTCCAAAAGTACCGCCCACGCCTCTTCGTAAACGGCAAGGTGGCTTTACCTCGCGCGAGGGGTGCCGATTTTTTCCAAACCTGGCCACGATTCGTGGCCTCGGTGATGCGGCACGCGGGCACCTTATTGGACCATCCAAAACTAGTTTGGTACCTGGAGAATTCGCAACTTGACAAAGAGCAATCTTTGCCTTCCCTCTCACCACTTTTGGATTGGCTTCCCGTAAATCGAGAACCCTCGCTGACAAAGGGCTGTACCCACGGGCTACTTAGATAAACCGGCACCGCTGGATGGCGCCCTCTGTTTCATTTTTTTGAACGCGTTCAAAAAAGAGTTTTACAGACCTCTGTCAATTTGCTATTTTGAACATGTTCAAAAACTAGCGGCAGGGCGAGGCATGACAGAGCCATCCATTTCCACAAAGGCACAACACAAACGGCAGCAGATTTTGGAGGCGGCGCTGGTCCTCTTCCAAAAGGGGCCCTATGAAAAGGTCACCATGCGGGCGATAGCCAAACAGGCGGGCGTGGCGGTGGGCGCGGCCTATTATTATTTCGAAACCAAAGAACACTTAATCCAGGCGTTTTACTGGCAGAGTTTCGAGCGCTTTTCCGCGGAAATCACCCATAGGCTTCAGCCCGCTATGCCGCTTACCGAAAAGCTGCGCGCGGTTTTGGCAAGCCAAATCAGCACGGCGGCGCCCTTTCAAGGGGTTTCGCGATTGCTTTTCAAGGCGGCGGTTGACCCGCAAAGCCCGCTATCACCCCTAAGCGAGGCTTCGGCGCCGCTGCGGCACCGGATTATCAATTTATACCGCAGCATTCTCCATAAAGAAGTGCGCAAGCTGCCCCAGGAATTGGCTGATGATGTGCCACTTTTACTGTGGTTTTTCCATATGGCGGTGATTACATTTTGGATATTTGACCGCTCGCCCGGTCAGCGGCGCACGTGGTTGCTCATCGAAAAATTACCGCCCTTGGTTGCCCGCTTCATCCATCTTGCCCGATTCCGGTTGGCCGCCCCGCTTTTGCAGTCGCTGATCGACTTTCTCAATGCATTCGCCTGGTTCCGAAGCCTCGCACCCGCCAAGCAACAGCCGTCCCCAGAAGGGGGCAGCACATGAGCACGCTCTCAGCCCGGTTCGGCGAATTAATCCGAAAGCCAATCAGCAGGACAGCGTATTTTTGTTTTGGTACCGGTTTGCTGTTTGCCAAATATCACCTGGACCGGTTTACGCGGTATGAGATCAAAGGCCGCCTGGAAATTTCAACTGATTTCCTTTTTTTTCAGTGGCAGGGATTGCGTGAGTGGTGGCAAGCGGAACTGCCATACTTTTGGGTTGCAGGGTGCCTGTACCTGGGACTGGCAGCTTTAGGCGTATATTGGACCTGCAGGCGGCTTCATACCTTGCGGCTCTCCTATGTTTACGCGGGCCTTCTCGCCGTTCCCTATATCTACACATTGTGTTTCCTGCTTTTGAGCTTATTGCCGGAACAGGAGAGAAAAGCATCCGTTGCGGCAAGCAACCTACCGGAAAAAGCCAGTGCGGCCAGCATTCTGCCAGGCAACTTGGCCCTGGGATTTGCCATGGGCATTTTAGTGGCCATAATCCCCATGAAGTTACTCACTCTGTGGATCCAAAATTATGGTCTGGTGCTTTTCATCGGCTTACCCTTTGCCGCGGGCACGGTTTCAGCTGTTTTTACCGGCTATGGCCGGCCGCAGAGGTTCGGCCTGTGTCTTTTGGCGGGAATTGGCTCGGTTTTGGGCCTTAACTTGGCAGCCATTCTTTTTGCGATTGAGGGTCTGATTTGTATTGTGATGGCAATGCCATTGAGTTTGGGTTTTGGGTGTTTGGGCGCTTTTTTGGGATACGGCCTGCAAAAGTGGAAGGGTGGCCAGCGCCGGGGCCTTCCGGTTTCGCTGTTGTTCCTAGCCACCCTCATCGTAACCGGGGCCATCGAACAATCGCCTCAAATCCCACTGGCAAAAGTTGTTAGCAAGGTTACCATTGCCGCACCGCCGGAAACCGTATGGCAGAAAGTGGTTGCGTTTCCACCTATGCCCAAACCAAAGCAGTGGCTGTTTAAAACGGGCGTGGCCTATCCCACCCATGCACATATTGAAGGTCAAGGCACTGATGCTATCCGCCACTGTGTATTTACCACCGGCACCTTTGTCGAACCCATTGAGGTTTGGGACGAACCCAAGCTGCTTGCCTTCGCGGTGACCAGCCAACCCCACCCTATGCGTGAATTGTCCCCCTACCGCAACCTTCATCCGCCCCACCTTGAAGGAACCTTTAAGACGGTGCGGGGACAATTCCGCCTTACCGGTCATCCAGACGGTACCACCACGCTGGAGGGCACAACCTGGTACCAATTGGACATGTGGCCAAATTTCTATTGGCGAATACTTTCGCACCATATCATTGGCGAAATCCACGCCAATGTGCTTCACCATATTAAAAACCTGAGCGAAGATCCTTCCTATTAAATGAATGAACATCTGACCATACTTTGAAGCAAAATGCCGCCTTGAAAACGAAAAATTAAGAAGGAAATAATAAAAATCTAAAAGCCATAAGAGTCCCGAAAAATTTTTATTTTAATATTTCTTGTAATTATTTGATGAAGACACTCTCAAAACACTTCTCATTTTATCGGAAAACTCATCCAATACTCGGGCTTTGTACAGTAACCGAGGCAGAAGTCTGATCATTCAAGTTGTAAGAAAAAGTGGTTGTTTGTTTTGGCAGGAGGTTGGCATTGTCACTTCTAGAATATAAAAGCAGGTTTGT
The DNA here is from genome assembly GCA_011762755.2 of Epimenia babai. NCBI lineage: Eukaryota > Metazoa > Mollusca > Solenogastres > Cavibelonia > Epimeniidae > Epimenia > Epimenia babai. The sequence goes on along the minus strand of WURV02158778.1, from coordinate 28,306 downwards.
AATCCTACGAGAGGCCGTTTTCAATCTAAGACATCAACCTAAACCAGCGTTGGCGGTTTTCATGGCTGGGGTTGCCTTTGCCGTGGCCATGTGGGTGCCAAAGCAATCGTGGTTAATTGAGTTATTTCCCTCTATTCGACCATCCATTGTTCCGGCGATTGCTTACCCATTAGGTGGCCTTCTGTTGGTACGGGCGGTTTGGCTTCTCTGGAAGCAGGTGATACCACCGCTACCCATCGAAAGCCAAAACCGTCGCAATGCGATTAAAGGGCCGATGGCATTCGGGCTTAACGATGGAGAGCTTTTCAGCAGACTTGGCCGTGAAAAAGAGACCAGCCAACTTTTTGAGCGGGTGGCTGATGAACAACAACCTCTAGTTGTGGTGATGGGTGAATCGGGTGCGGGGAAATCGTCACTACTACGAGCAGGTTTGTGCTCTAGACTAAATGCACAAAATGAAGAATGGGTTTATTGGGAGGCCGTCCCTACGAAGCCCCTATCGGAATTAGCCAAGGCTGCAGGACAGTCTGGTGTTGAAAAACCCCAGTCTCTTTATGAGGTTTTAATCGACCAGAAATGCTGTCTCATTCTTGACCAATTCGAACAATTGGATCCCGGCAAACACCAAGATATCTTCACTTTTCTCAATCTCGTTTTGGAAGCGAGGCCACCCTATACTCTTACGGTGGTGATTGGCTTCAGGCGGGAGTTTTTGCCGGACTGGGTTGATGCGATGGGCCAGTTATACAATCCTATTTCCATTAGACCATTCAAAGATAACCAAGCCAAAAATGCCATGGCCGTTTTGGCGGATACTGCCGGCTTCACCATGGATGGGGATTTGCCCAAAGATTTGCTGCATTCTTTGACCCAAAAAGGGCGCATCGCGCCGGTAGAGATCGGCATTGCGATGCTCATCCTCAGCGAACTGGCCGAGAATCAGACAAGACGCCACCTATCCCTTGATGGTTTGCGATTCGCGGGGGGCTCAGAAGGCATCCTGGCCGAGTATTTGCGGGACCGATGTGGTGCATTACCAGACAAAGACAGGGAAGAGATTTTCAAAGCGTTGCTTTCGCTGTGTGACTTGGAGCATGATCGCCGAGTCGCAGAGGGTCGCGAACTATTGGCCCTTAGGGAAGGGCTCAACCTATCTGACAAACGGCTTTCGGCCCATCTCAACTTTCTTGCCTCGCGCCATGTGCGCATTTTGGAATGCATTCAGGTTAATGGCGAGACGCGATATCGCTTACCTCATGATCGTATGGTTCCTGCGATTCGGCGCCTCGCAAGTCAACTTATGGTGCCCACAGATCAGGCAGGCTTGCGCTCTACAGCGGCATTTAGGGCTTGGCGACAGAATCCCCATCCGCGCTATCTTTTGGCAGGCCAAGAATTAAGACAGGTAAACCGGTATTGGAAAACACTATCTCTTGGTGAAAATCGGGATACTAAGAATGTGTTTTTTCGAAAAAGTATGCGTCGAAGCCGTCTTCGAGTCTTTTTGAGCATTTTCGTGGGTGCGGTAGCCGTTTTATTTATGGCCTGGGGGCTCCATGCATCCGAAGCCGCTGGGGTTAAAAGAGAATTACAAAGTTGGCACTTGCCGCCAGATTTGTACTCTCGGCAATTGGATTTGGAAAAATTAGAAATTCGCTCTGAAATTACGAATTTAGATTGGCTAAAAGATGGGCTCCAAGAGTTAAAAATCAAAGCAAGTAAATTGAATGATCTAAGAGGTTTATCTGGTAAATTTTTAAAGTCATTGACCCTTGACCTATCGTCCAGCGAAGTCAGCTCTCTGACGGGGTTGGAAAACCTGGCAGGGTTGACCAACCTCACTCTCAATCTAAGGGGCAGCAAAGGCAGCTCTCTGCCGAGGTTGGAAAAGGTGCCCGGGTTGACCAACCTAACCCTCGATCTAAGGGACAGTGAAGTCAGCTCTCTGGCGGGATTGCAAAACCTGCCCGGGTTGACCACCCTCACTCTCTTTCTAAGCCGAAGCCGAGTCAGTTCTTTGGCGGTGTTGCAAAACCTGCCTGGGTTGACCACCGTCACTCTTGATATAAGTGGCAGCCACCTCTTGTCTCTGGCGGGGATGGAAAACCTGCCCGGGTTGAGGGCCCTCAGTCTCGATCTAAGGGGTAGCGAAGCCAGCTCTCTGGCGGGGTTGGAAAACCTGCCTGGTTTGACGTCCCTCAGTCTCAATCTATGGAACAGCAAAGTCAGCTCTCTGCCGGTGTTGCAAAAGCTGCCCGGGTTGAGGGACCTCAGTCTCGATCTATATTACAGCAAAGTCAGCTCCCTGGCAGTGTTGCAAAAGCTGCCTGGGTTGACGTCCCTCAGTCTCGATCTATATTACAGCAAAGTCAGCTCCCTGGCGGTGTTGCAAAAGCTGCCCGGGTTGAGGGACCTCAATCTCAATCTACATTACAGCGAAATCAACTCTCTGGCGATGTTGCAGAAGCTGCCCGGGTTGAGGGACCTCAGTCTCAATCTAGAGAATAGTAAAGTTAGCTCTCTGACGGGGTTGGAAAACCTGGCAGAGTTGACGTCCCTCAGTCTCGGTTTAGGGAACAGCGAAGTCAGCTCTCTGGCGGTGTTGCAAAAGCTGCCCGGGTTGACGTCCCTCAATCTCGATCTATATAACAGCGAAATCAGCTCTCTGGCGGTGTTGCAAAAGCTATCCGGCTTGACGTCCCTCACTCTCGATTTATATTACAGCAAAGTTAGCTCTCTGGCGGTGTTGCAAAAGCTGCCCGGGCTGACGTCCCTCACTCTCGATCTAAGGGACAGCCACGTCAAGTCTCTGGCGGTGTTGCAAAAGCTGCCCGAGTTGAAGGCCCTCGCTCTTGGTATAGGGAACAGCGAAGTCAGCTCTCTGTTAGGGCTAGAAAAGTTATCTAAGTTGGAAATTCTTACAATTATTGCTAACCAAACCCTACAAAGTTGTTCATTTCTTCAGAAACACCAAGCCTTGAAGGAAGTTTCCTTTTCGGGAATAGCTATTCATTCTTTGGAGGGAATGCCTTCATCCGTTAGGATTTTGTCTATCACGAATTGATTAGAATTAAGAATACCGTTAGCTGTCAAGGTATGACCACTGTCATACATATGGCTGTCACACTCAGGTTACCAAATGATCTATCACGATCCATTTTGCTCCTGAGCTTTAGTGTAAAACACCCCAAAACTCTTGTTTTATTGGCTTTGTTTGGTTATAGATTCTTTGCGATTGATGTTGATCCATGGCGTTCATTAAATGGTTTTTTTAAGTGGCGAGCCTTGGGGCGTTGGACAAGCGTGCGAAGCCAACGAAAAAAAGCCACCCGGGAGGCCGTGTCAGCGATGAACAACAAACACAGCCCCCAACACGGGTGGCATTCCCCATTAGACTCGGGACAACCCCGGAACCGCGGAAATCACCGGGTTCCTAAAACTGAAGCAAGGTCAGTTTTTCACTGATAGGCAGTTGGGTTGGTAATTTTGTCAGCAGTAAATCAACCTCGAAAGGGTACGTAATCGTAATTTCTAAAACCGGATTGCCATAATCGTCGCGGGTCATTTCTAAATCCAGGCGTTCTTTTGATAACGGAACCCCTAAATTTTGAGCCGCCTGCAGGATCTCAGTTTCAATTTCAGCTACCGTGCGGTTATGAGCGCTTCTCACAATCGTTTGAACTTCGGTTTCCAATTGACGGCGCTCTTCTAAACCGCGGTAATTAATGAAGTAAGTGTATCCCGCGATGCCCAGTAAACCCATGGAAGTGAGCACTACCCGAAAACCTATTACCTGGTGCTCCCCCATCATAGGAATTGGTGCCTCCTACAAGGCTCCAGCATAACTGGCGCTCACAAACCGTATCGGTCTGTGCACCGGGATCCTTAATTTTTCAAAGCCAAATTTAAATGAAAAAACAAAAACGAAAAAAACAGGCCCGTCAAAACCGCAGGTTCACGAAAATCTCTCGCAGCAGCCAGGCCAGAACACCCGCATTCTTCCTTCGCGAGCTTGGTTTGGGTGTCTATTTCCCAGCTAACGCCACTTTAAAATGAGAAACGGGACGTTTAGGCTATTTTTAATAATTGGCGGAAAAGCGCCAAGCAAAGCGGGTCATTTTCCCGCTCAATGAGCTGATCCAGTGCTTCGGTATGCCACTGCCACTCATCAGCAACGTCCATCAAGTATTCTAAGAAAAACGCGCGATACTCGGCCCGGCCATCCTGGCTAAGGCCCCGCGTGGCAAGGGGAATGCCCTCCGCGGCGGGTAGGGTGAGAGCTAAGACCACCATGGCATTGCCCCGCTCGGAGGCGTCTCCAGATTCTAAGGCTTCTTTGGCGCTACCTATCAAACGGCTCTTTTCACCCGGCTGAGCGGCCAATAGTTGCAAACTGTCCAAATCATGCCCGCCCAGCGAGCTTGCCCCAAACGGGCCAAAAATCCAGGCGAGGGCCAGCACCGCGGCCACTGCCAGCACCCATCTCAGGCGGCCAGCACGGCGAACGGGCAAACGCCCGGCCAGCCTTGTGCGGTACCGGGCCATTTCAACCTCATCAGCTTCGAGGCCTTGAAAAAGCGATTTTAATTGGTGGCCATCATCCATCGTGCTACCTCGGGTGATTTGCGAATTTTGACACGGGCGCGGTTAAGGTGGCTCTTCACCGACCCGGGGGTGCATGCCATCACGTCTGCGATATCCTCCAAACCCCATTCTTCTATATAAAAGAGGTGAAAGCAAATGCGCTGCGGCCCACGCAAGCGGGCAAGTGCTTCACAAACCGCGGTGAAGCGGGCGCGTTTGGCAAGATCAGGCGGGTCTTGGGTGCCAACCTCGGCCAGCACCGTCTCTGGTTTCCGGCGGCGCATGCTTTGCAAGCAGCGATTGAGGGCAATCCGGTAAAGCCAGGTTTTGAACGAAGCCTCAAAGCGATAGCGTGGTAAAGCGCTAAATACCTGTAAAAAAATATCTTGATACAGGTCCTGACGGTCCCATTGACCGCAGGCAAAGCGATATACCACGCTCATAATTTGGCGGTCGTAGCGGGCGAGCAGGGCGAGAAACGCCTGCTGATCGCCCTGCTGCGCCGCACGAATCTCTTGCGCTTCGGTCAAGGATGGCATCCTTAATTCATGAAGTTGAGCGTAATATGACCTTTGTGGGTTTGCAGGTCAATGAGGTGACCGGCATCTCCGGCCTTATAAGACACTTCCATGCCGCGTTTTTTATGGGTAATGGGTATGTCGCGTCCCTTGAACGAGAAGGTGCCTTTGTGGCTGTCTGCCCGCAACCGGAACCCGGAAGCCTTGTGGATTTCCGCGCGCAGGTTGCCCTTATGGGTGCTGAGACGCAAATTGTTCAGACTGGAAATTTCAATGCGGAAATCACCCTTGTGGGAATCGAGCCGCAAATCGGACCGCACACCCAAAATTTCACCGCGGCCCTTGTGAGATTCAACCTCAATCCGACCCGCGGGGGCATGAACATCAAAGGTGCTCTTGTGGCTTTCTAAACGCAGGCTGGCGGTATCGGGCAACACAATATCAAAATCCACCATGGGCATGGTGTTGCCCTTATTAACCAGGTCAGACCAGCCGCGTTTCCGCTCCGGGGCATTCCATTCCACATTAATATTCACAGAGCTGGGAGAGTCTGTATCGCGAATTTCCAAATAGTCGAAAAGCTCTTCATCCGTGGGTTCCGTGAAATAAATACGGGCAAAGACCGTGATCGTATCTTGATTGGCCGTACGGATTTTTATCTGGCCTTTATGTGAATCGAGGGAAAAGCGCACATCGCTATCCACCTTGTAATTACCTTCCCAAGTGCGTTCTGCCGCCACTAACGAAAGCGGGAGAACCAATAGCATCAACACCAAACTGCGGCGCATATGACCGTTCCTCCTAAGTTGGTTTTGGGGATCATCACCTCTGTACAGCCGGGACGGCAAGTCAACCTCGCGCAATTTCTTTCCCGCTGGCCAAAGGATCCCTCCGGCGGCCACGGGTGGCACCGGCAAGTGGACCGCTTTGGCCACGGCTCAAGTGTTGCCCCATTCAAACACCCCTATTAGTTGCTGAGCGTGCGGATTTGGGTTACGGTTTTTTTGATTTTTCTGCAAAAAATGGCGCGTATTTCTCCTAAAGCGCTTGTTTTAATCACTTTATCAACAATCACTCACCACAGTCTCATCCCTGGATCACCTGTCTCAAACAGCAGGGTGACACGAGGTTGAAAACGGATGTAAGCACAGGGCGTGTGATTGAAAACAGCCATGGGCGTCCTCAATTGCGGCTTGAGGAATCTTCGTTGCTGGAAGTGCCACAGATGTGCGGGATTCCAGCCTCGCAGCAGGTTCCGGATGAGAATTGCGGGCCAGGCCTTGGCTTAAAATCCTCACGTAACAAAGGCTCGAACACCTTATTGGGCCTGTTTCCGGCCAATCACGGGATTTTCCAAAAATAACACGCTCCGCCCATTGAATTGAGATAGGATGAAAAAAATTATACGTTGTTCTGGTTTTGCGAAAGCAGACTTGGCAAACCATCCGGAACCCACTGCCACACGGTAGTCGTTGGCATGACACACTAAAAAGGCCGTTGCGGTTTGTCCTCTTTTTTGGAAATACCAGACCCATTCTTAGGGAGCGCCAAGTGAACGATTTGAAAGCCGGGCTCATTGAATAATATGGCCGGAAAACCGGATGTTCACGGCGTGTTAGAACCACCCCTATTTATGTCAACCCACGGCTATAAGGTTAGTTCCAGCAATTTAGGCAATCGTCTCTTGCGGCCGGTTTCCCAGCTTGTTGGCCTAACAATTCACCGCGTCACCCATGAAAAGAACCGCCCTTCCGGACCAAATTAGATAAGAACAGGGATGGCCATGCCCAAATTATTCCTACAAGACTCCCCCAATGATTGCGGCGCCGCCTGCCTGGCCACCATACTGCACGGTCACGGGGTGTATGTCACGCCCATTGATTTGGTCAAAAAGATGGAGTTCAGCCGGGGTGGGGCTTCCAGCGGTCAGGTCCAGGCCATGGCCGCGTTTTTCGGGCTGCAGTCCAAACTCATCAAATTGCCGTTGGATCAGCTCAGCCGTATTTCAGATCCCTGTATTGCCTATTTGGAAGCGCGCCTGGAAGATGCCGGCCATACCGTGGTCATTTACCGGGTGGAAGGTGAAAAACTGTGGATTGGCGACCCCGCCAGAGGCAACTACAAAACCACGCTCGCCAAATTTAAAGACCAGTACACTGGCCGGGTGCTCATTTTCAGGCCCACACCAGAATTGAAACCTGCCCGCCTGTCCCAACCCTATTACCGCAAATTCCTTAAATTTATGCAGGCCTACCGCTGGCCCATATTGCAAAGCCTCGCCGTGGGCTTGATCGCATCTGTGATCGGCTTCGTGCTCATCTATTTTTCTAAGTACTTTATCGATTCGGTGTTGCCACAAGGCAAAATGGCTCCGATTTACCTATTTGCGCTTGCCTATTTTGGCGCCAAACTGCTCAATCTCTTCGCCACCGGCTTTAATAGTATCTTTACCATTGTCATTAAGAACCGCATTTATAACTTATTGAGCAACCAGTTTTTTGACCTTACGCTGGGTTTGGAAAAACGCCATATCGACAATCGCGATACCGGCGACTTTTTGCAGCAATTCACCCAGATTGAATGGCTTACCCGCGGTATTTCCACTTATTTCACCAATTTTGTGCTGGTAGTTTTCGGTATTTTGGTCAAATTTGGTTTTCTGTTGGTGCTCTATGATCCGGTACTGGTGAGCATTATCGGGCCGATAATCGCCATTAATTCGGGATTGGGCTTTTTATTTGCCCGGGTTACCGCTCAAAAAGCCAATCGCCAAAGCCTGATTTTCAGTCAACTCAATACAGCCATCCTCAATGGCATTGCCGATATTCGTGTGATTCGGATTTTTGAGGCCAAAAAATGGGTACTCACTCACTTTAACACCTTGCTTCGAGAGGCTCTGTCCCTGGTACAGCGCATCGCCACCCTGCGGATATGGGGTCACTCGAGCGCCGAACTGCTGAATATGTTTTCGGAAGCGGCCATTTTCATTATTTGTGGAGCGCGTATTTTGGCCGGCAATTACACGATTGGCGATTTTGTGGTGTTTCTCACCTTCGCCCAAGGCCTGTCCATGCAGTCGCTGCAGTTCCCCAGCTTGATTCTCACTTTTCAAACCCAGTTGCGCGCCTTTTCAAGAATTCAGGCTATTTTTGAGCTCTCCCAGGAAGCCAATGGTAATAAATATCCGCCTGACGATCAACCGCTGGAAATTGAGTTCCGCAATGTTTCTTTTGGCTACACCAAGGAAACACCGGTCCTCAAAGATATTTCCTTTACCATTGGCAAAAACCAAACCGCGGCAATTGTGGGCGAATCAGGCTCGGGCAAAACCACCATTGTCAACCTGTTAATGGGCTTTTACAAACCCCAGCAAGGCCAGATCCTCATCAACGGCATCCCGCTGGATGAGCTAGATTTGGCGCGTTTCCGCCGCGATATCTCCGCGGTTTTTCAAGATACACCTATTTTTAATAAGAATATTTTCCACAACATCAATTTGGGCAATGAAGCAGTGCCACTGGAAAAGGTGAAGGCCACGGCAGAACTGCTGGGCATCAGCCATTTCATCGAGCGCAAACCACAAAACTACCGCTATTTGCTCTACCCGGGTGCGCTTTCCGGCGGTGAAACCCAGCGAATCGGTATTTTGCGCGCCATGTGCAAACCGTTCAGAATTCTCATTCTGGACGAAGCTACCAGCAATTTAGACAGCCTGACCGAAGAAAAAATTGTCTCCGGCATGCATGAAATCACCGCGGCGGGCAAAACCAAAATCATCATTGCCCACCGCCTGAGCACGGTGATGAATGCAGACAAAATACTGGTCATGAAAGGCGGCCAATTGGTAGAGCAAGGCACCCATGCCGAGCTGAAAAAAAATGACGGTTACTACATGGCTCTCATACAACGGCAATACGAAGTCAACCTGTTGCCTTCCATCAGCGCATAAACCTGTTTCCGATGGGCGGGCAGTTGTCATCGGTTAACTGCAATAGGGGTTGGCGCCGGCGTGAGCCCAGATTTCTAACCCTTTTTCGTTGCAAGATTCGGAAGACATGTGCCAGGAGGCAGGTCGCCCATGAAATATAGCGAGGGAAAGCGCGTGGCGCTGAAGGTTTCTGGCATGGATAAACCAAGCGGCTGTGCGCCTTTCGGCACCGTTTGAGCATGCGGCCGAAGAGAATCGCAGGCGGAATGTGATTTGAACCATTATTTCGGGCAACGAGGCGCCAAAGTTCAAAAAATCACACGCTATCTCATATCTTTAATCAGTAAACTAAACCTGTTTCTCAAAACCGCTTTATATGGAGATATCTTTTCAAAAGAAGTATTTTCTCTATTGTTGGTGAATATGTAAAAGAGAAACAATTTACGCTATAGGAGAAATCATGGAAAGTTTAGCACTTGATTTATTTGATGATCCCGCAATCGAAGAAGAAAATGATGTGATGATCGCTGGCCGCGCCGGTTCCTCTTCAGGTTCCAGCAGCAGCTGTTCAGGTGGCGGTTCTGAAGCAGAAGGCGAATCCGAAACCAGTGGCGGCGTAACTGCTGTAGCTGTTGCCGGTGCTGACTGTGACAACATGGTTGCCTTTGCCGGTGGCGGTGTTTCTGTTAACTAAGAACGGATCCTCGCTCTAAAGTCCCGTTCTTAAATCAGCAAAATTGGTGGGGGCAGAACCAGGTTTCCCAAGCTCTTAACCACCGGAGAACACTCCTGCGAAAAAGGATCTCCAGGTTGAGCCGCACAGGTACCGGCAAAACCCCCACCATTTTTCCATCCAAAACGATGGCTTCCATCAGTTTGCCAGGATGAATGTCAAAAAGAAAGGTATGACCATGGTTTTTTTAGCGCTTTTCTTCAATTTGGGTATGCTTGAAAACAGCATCACCATCGGAGAAGTCTTCAGGCCTCTGGCGCTTGGCGAAGTGGCAGTCACCCGCGCGGGAGAAATTTTCGTTTTGGATGTGGAAGAGGCCAAACTCTATCACTACGGCAAAGACGGCACGCTCAAAGCCACTCTTTCGGGCCGGGGCCAGGGTCCCGAGGAACTCAATCAGCCAATCGAATTATTTTTGGAAAATGAAACGCTGTATATCACCGACTGGGTCAAAGGGGCGGTGGCATTCAATTCAAAAGGTCAATTTCAAAAGACCATCAAGGGGCCGCAGCCCTGGATTCAGCCAGTCAAAGTGAAGGGTGGCTGGGTTTATATGAAGGGCACGCCGCGGGAAAACCCGGAAGACGAGCTTATTTGGGTCGATCAGGACATGAAAAACCCCAAGATCTTGCTCAAATATCCCAAGGATGTGCAGCCGGTTTTTTTCCAATTGGAACAAACTGGCATTAAGGTGAAATTCCGCCCCGCCAACGACCGCATGGTGTTTAACGTGAGCAAAGACGGCGCCCGGCTTTACGTGTATCTGCCGGGCAGCAAGACAATCAAGGTTATGGAAATGCCTGCCGGAAAAGAAATCGCACCTTTGGCAGTTCCCCAGGAGACCATGGCCTTTAGCGAGGGCTGGGGTGAAGAACAGGCCAAAGAAATTGAAGGGAATGTGCTTTTAAACGGCAAACCCATCCTGCCCACCATGGAATTGGCCTTTCCCAAAACCTTTCCCCGGGTAAAAGAACTTTACACCGGTCCGGCCAATACACTGTGGATGGAAACCAGCATCCATTACCTCAACGAAACGTCTCCCGCGGTGGTTTTTGATGCCAAAGGTCAAAATCAAAACAATACCTTGCCGGTTGACGCGGTGAAGCGGATTGCAGCCCTTTACGATGGCAAAGCCTTTGTTTTGAGTTTTGATCAAAAAGGCGAAAATCCGCAGATTCAGATTTGCAAAGAGGCCAACCTAGATCGGGTATTGCGGTCTTACCCCAACCGTGAGGCCGTTGTGGAACCGCATAAGTACATGATCAACACCCAGTAAGAACGGGAAGGGAGGGCGGTAAGGTGATTCTCATTTTGAGCACCGAAAACATGGAGGAAACAACCGACCGGGTTATGGAGTGGATCGCGTATTTGGGAGGCTCCTGCCGGCGGCTCAATGGCCAAGATCTGCACCAGCTGGAACTGGTATTAGACCTGCAAACCAAGGCCGGGTCCTCTTATTTCTCCCTCAATGGCGAGCGCATTCCCCTTGATGAAGTGGGCGCGGTTTGGTATCGCCGCACCAGTCCGCCCACCATTCCCTCAGTGAGTGAAATCCGCGATCCTGCCTTGCGCGCCCAAGTGGTCAATCACTTAGCGGGCGAGGCCAAGGCGGTGAAACACTCCCTCTATAGCTTCCTGGCCAACGCCAGCTGGCTCAGTGAACCGGCGACCAGTTCGCCAAACAAAGCCGCCCAATTGCTATTGGCAAAACAACTGGGTATTGCCGTGCCAGCCACGCTGATTACTGGCGAGCGCGATGCCCTACTTCAGTTTTGGGAAAATTACCAGCCCATCATTGTGAAATCGGTGGGCGATGCCCAGCACTTTCAATGGGAAGGACGCACCTACAATCACTTTACCCAAATCATGACCCGCGCGGAAATTGAAGCCAAACCGGCCAGCTTTTTCCCCATCCAGGCTCAAGAAGCGATTGAAAAACAATACGAAATCCGCACGTTTTATTTTATGGGCACCTGCGCCAGCATGGCGATTTTCTCGCAAGCCGATGATCAAACCCAAGTGGATTACCGCCGTTACAATTACCGCAAAGCCAACCGCAATATTCCCTTTGAGTTGCCTGAAGAAACGGTCAGCCAGCTGGCCATGCTCATGAATGCGCTGGGCCTTTCATTGGGCGCGGTGGACTTTATGATGGGCAAGGATGGCAAACTTTATTTCTTAGAAGTCAATCCGGTGGGTCAGTTTGGGATGGTGTCCTATCCCTGTAACTACCATTTGGAAAAACAAGTCGCCGAGTATTTGATCCAGGAGGACGACCGTGTCCAAGCCGCCAAGACCACCGCTTTTTGAGGATCTCAGTGACCAGCTCTTCAACAGTTTGCCACCCACTTACGCCCTCATGAGTGAGGTGCCGCTCATGCCTGTTCACTTGGGCAGGTGCAATGCATGGCGGGCAGGACAGTATATTTGTGAACCTCCCGCCAAACCAATTTCCAAAATGCTCTGCAATCCCCGGATGTTTGAATCGGCGGAAACCTCTTAACCCTCATGTCTCAAAACACCAGGTGCAGGGCCGGTTGCTTGCAAATCAGAAAAAGAACTTCTTTCTTCTTTCCAGCACAGCCACGGTTTAAGAGGCACAAATCTCGTAATGGCAACGCCAATCGGCCTTTGTGGCGAGCCCGCTAACCAAGAGCGGGTAAAAACACTTGCAAAAAGGAAGCATAAAACCCGTGGAAACGCCTATTTTCAAACTATTTGCCAACTGTATCCCGGTAAAAGGCGCACGCCGTGCCGTTCTATGCGACCTACAGCGCGGCCGCACCAAGCTCATTCCCCACGGCCTCTATGAGGTGCTTACCGAGCACAGAGATCAATCACCAGCGGCCATAAAAGCCGCCTACGGTGGCGAATTCGATGCGCAAATCGACGGTTATTTCGAATTTCTGATCGGTAGTGAATGGGGGTTCTGGTGCACCAACCCGGCGCTTTTCCCCGATTTACCCAGCCAACACCAAGCACCTAGCGCGATCCACAATGCCATCATCGATTTCGATGCAGAATCAGAACACCAGTTGGCCGGGATCGTGCCGCAATTGGATGCATTGGGCTGCCGTCACCTGCAAGTGCGGGTTTTTCATCCCATTAGTTTGGCCGAAATAGAACATATCTTGTGCTCAGCCAGGGGCAGCAAGTTGCGCAGCACTGAATTGCTGGCACCTTATCACGATGGCTTGGATCACGCGCAACTGGCCGCAATGTGCCGTAAATACCCCAGGCTCCACCGTTTGGTGCTCCACGGCGCGCCCGAATACCGCCAGGAGACCACCAACCCCGATGTGGAGTTTCTGGGCCTGATTATGTATTACCCGGAAACACTCACCAGCCATCATCACTGCGGTGTGGTGGACCGCATGTATTTCCAAGCCGAACTCTACCGCTTTTTGGAAGCCAAATCGCACAACACCTGTCTCAATGGCAAAATCTCAGTGGATGTGCGGGGAGAAATCCGCAATTGCCCTTCGCTGCCAGAGAGCTTTGGTTCTCTTGCCACCACAACTCTTGCCACCGCTTTGGCGTCCAAGGGTTTCAAGCACTTCTGGAAGATGGGCAAAGACCAAATTGAAGTCTGCCAAGACTGCGAGTTTCGCTATATTTGCAGTGATTGCCGTGCGTTTTTAAGCGATCCGGCAAACCCCAAAAGCAAACCGGGAAAATGTGGCTACAACCCCTATACCGCGGCTTGGGAGCAACCAGCGGTCACCGCGGGTTGGGTGGTTTAAGCCCATCACTTAAAAAAGACCGTTGTCACCCAGGCCAGATGCGCGGAGGCGGCTGTGGATTGGCAGCATGATCCGCTTTTGCCCGGCCAGTGCACGGCCCAATTTTCAGATCCCGCTTGTTAAGCCGGCGGGCATTGAGGAACCTTCCCAAATGTGGCCGTGCCGCCTGACGCAAGGTGAGGGCCGCCGAGCCAAACCGTAACGGCGAAGCATCTTGTGAAGCTGCCTTCTCAGCCGGCAATCGGGCGCAGGCCAAAATCGGGCTCAAACCGGGGAATCGCCAGCCGATCCTCGGGTGCGGGCAAACCCAGCAACCGGGTTAAGCGCGCAAAACACGGTGGATGAAGCAATGCGTGAATGCGTTTCATCTCGATGCGGTGCTCGCCATCGGCATCGGCACCACTAAAGGTGAAGGCGGCGGCTACATCTTCCAAATCTGCGCTGGTGTGCTCGTGAAAACAAGTTGTCTCCCAGGGCGTAAACTGCTCTAAGGCCGCCCGTATTTGGGTGGCCAGCCGCTCACATGCTGCCGTTTGGGCAAAGCGCTTTTCACCGCGAAAGCCGCTGTGCAAGACCAAACCTCCGGGGAAACGCCCTTGCAGTTCGCGCATTAAACAACTTTTGCGTGACCGGAAATAGGCATCATCACGCAAACGGCCCGGATCTTGTATCAAAAAACCAAACACCTGCATGGTTTCACGCATCGTGTACTGATGGAGGATGCGGCATATGCCCAAAACCGTATAAAACGCATTGCGCGAGGCTGTGATTTGCACCAAATGCTTCACAAAGCGCAGCACCATGCGTTCCTGACAGCCGGCTAGCTGACCGAGGTTTTCTTGTTCCTGCTCTACAACGGCAGACTCCAGAAAAACCAACCGTTGCAATAACTGGCTTTCTGAAAGGAATACCTTGGTGCGGTAGAAGGTTCCCGAGTCAGAGGCAGACACATTGCGGCCACGCAGATGGTAGTACAGCCGCTTGCACTGTACCTGAGATTGGTGATCGAGTTTCTTGAGCGCATTTTCAGCAACCCGTGCCGCCACCATTGGCACCGGGTGAAGATAGGTTGCCAGCCGGTGCGCCATTTTCTCTAACCGGTGCCGGGTAAAACCGCCCGGAATCGCTGCAAAAACCATATGTATCACCTATATAAAGATTCGCGGAGCTAAAAAAATAGGGGCCGAAACAAATAAAAAACTAGAAAAACTTTACTTATTTAATGTGATTGAAATCCAATATATCATTTTAATGCGGATTTTAATAGCTGAATTTTTTCTAACGGTTTTTTTTAAAGCAAACACAAAAATGCCGGATGCGTGCCTGAGCACGCTCACGAATGCGGCATCAGATCCTAAAAAATGAATTGCCCGCATTTCTCACAAGGCCACCTGACAAAATGAGAAATGCGGGCTAAAGCACGATTAAGGGCTTTTTTTCTTATTGAAGATGTTCCAGCAACATGCGCGATGCGGCAAAATGCCCTTCATATTTATCGCTATGTTCGCGCTGCAGCGCAGGCGCAGCTTTTTCCCAATAGGTTTGAAGCAGGTCCCGGGATTTGCACAGGTAGCGGATCTGATACGTGGCCCGGCCAGGGCTCACGGGATCCAATACATTAAAAATTTGAAAAGAATGAAAAAAACCAGTGCGCATTACATCGGGAATATGAGTTTGCCGCATCCATTCATACCAATCACCGGCAAAAGCTTGATCAATTTCGACAGTCACACAGTAAGAGAACAACCGGACCTCCTGAAAGACACAGCCATGACGGCAGCATGGCGGTTTTGTTACAATAGAATGGTTTGGCTCCGCGAAAGCCATGGGCCATTACGTTCTTTTTCGCCATTTGGGGAGGCCTACTTGAGATTTATTGTTCCACTGCTGCTGGCAGCAGCGAGCTGGCAGAGCTTTGGTCAAGCCTATCAGGTCCATTACCAGCTGGGTCCAGGCGACCGTTTGCGGATCTCGGTTTTGGATCTGGAAGAGATGAACAACGAGTACCGTGTGGATACTTTGGGATACATCAACTTGCCTTATTTGGGTTCGGTATTGGTACGCGGCCTGACCGTGGCTGAGCTGCAAAAGGAAATGCGTGAGAGGCTGGGCAAGGAGTTTCTCAACGATCCCCATATCAGTCTCGAAATTGTGGAGTTCAACTTTAAACCCGTGGCGGTCATTGGCGCGGTCCAAAGCCCCGGGCGGTTGAAGACCGCGGATCTGGACTTGGATTTAATTGAAGCCATCACCCAAGCGGGAGGTGTTTTGGAAAACGCCAGCAATAAAGTCCTGGTAATGCGCCGGGCTTCGAGTGGGCTTAGCGAAACATTGGAAATCAGCCTTCAGGGACTGATGATAGAGGGCAAATCCTATCTCAACATACCCATCTTTCCCGGCGATACCATCAATATTCCGGTGGCAAAACCCTTTACGGTGTCGGTTATTGGTGAAGTGGCACGGCCGGGTGAGTTTAAATTTACCCGGGACGGCAAGATCTCGATTTTAAGAGTCATCGCCGCTGCCGGCGGTTTCACCGATTACGCCCGCAAGGCCAAGGTCATCGTCAAACGTGACGGCAGCCAGGGTCCTCAAGAGTTTCAAGTTGATGTAAAAGCAATTCAAGACAACCGCAAGGAAAACTTTGTCATGGAACACAACGACGTGGTCATCGTGCCATAGGCGTGAAGGACCGGGCCAATGGATGAAGAGAAAATTTTTTGGCTAAGCATGAGCAAAATGGGTGTGGACCCTCTGGAGGCACCGGAAGAAGCCGATGATCCGGATGAGAAAATGCGGCGGGCCACCCAGGCTGCCGAAGAAGATGAACGCCAGCAGTTTTTGCAAGCATTGCAGGATAACCTGGAAACGGATGAGGATCACGAGGAGCGCCAGGCATTTTTGCGGGCGCTGCAAAACCTTGGGACCCCGCCAACCGAAGCGGAATCGGGTCAGGCCAAACTGGTTGCCAGCAAATTGCGCCCTCCCAAAAAGCCCGGTATGCAACCCCAGGAGCGCCTGGATTTACACGGCCAATCCGCCAAAGAAGCCCTGGCCTCGCTGGCCGCTTTCGTCACCAGTGCCTATGACCGCCAACTCCGCCTGGTTTTGGTGATCACCGGCAAAGGGTTGCATTCACAAACCGGGAAAAGCGTACTGCGCCCGCAGGTCATTCGCTGGATCCAGGAAAAAGGCAAAGCCTATATTCGCGGATATAGCCACGCGCCACGAGATCAGGGCGGCCAGGGCGCCATCCTGCTTTATCTTCGCAACCACAACAGCTAATCCGCTTCAGGAACAGCCGGGGTCTTATGCCCGGGTATGGATAGGCGCTACCCTGGTCAGCGAATTTGCTGGCATTCCCACGGATATAAAAGACAGAAATCCACACCAGGTTCACAGGACACTCAGGCTAGAACGATAGATCCGGCGGCGTTCTGGCATGCCGCGCCGCTATACCATACCTCCGGCTTCATCCTTCCGTTGGAGGAATCGCGAAAAAAGCGAGTCAAAGGCCAGTTGCACATCCTTTTCTTCCATATAAATGTTGAATTCCGTGGCGGTGGAAGCCACCTCAATAATATTGATGCCCTGCAGGGCCACTTGCTGCAGTAATTGGTAAAGCACCCCGCTCACAACCAAATACTTGTCGCTGAATTTCACACCCACCGAGGCCACCCTGGGATGCTTGATTTTGGGTTTCGCCGTGACCGCCGTCTCTACTAAATCCAGATTCTCACTCTGTAAAATCACCGTGATTTCGTGAATGCCTTCGGTAAGCGTAATGTAGCCATTGCGTTCCTGAATTTTTAAAAACAAGCTATTGAGATCACGGTGGGTGAGATTGGTTTTGGAATAGGTCAGCGAACACAGGCCCGAGTGGATGAGAATGCGGTCCAAAATCACACCACCGCCATCGTCAGAAACCACCTCAGGCATGTCTGCCTGCAAGCGCGACAAGCTCATGGTAATCGCCGAAACCTTCACCGGTTTCATGGTTCGCGCCACCACCAGCGGCTGAATAAACCTGGCGACTTGAGAGAGATTTAATAACCGGTGGTGAAAGCCAAAATGGAGCACGTGGTTGGCCGCCAGAATTTCGCGCACCGCATCAGTCACCTTCAACAAGGTGGTACCTCCTGTGAACCCGCTCTTTCCATTAGCTTCCTGCCTTTCGCCAGCAACCCAGGGACCGTGCCAGGTCAAAATCTCTTGTTAGAAATATAACAAAATATGGAAAGTTTATAAAATAATTTCAAGAAACTAGGTTTTGGTTCCAGCCACCCGTAGATTCAAAAACCAGGGCGGGCTTCCCCTTCGCCTGCCTACTTTTTTTTGGGAAGTGACACGATGAGTGAATGTCCGGTATGCGGTGCCCAGGTTGGCCTGAACGCCAGCACGGTACGTGGCGAATTATTAGATTGTGGTGATTGTGGTTCAGAACTGGAAGTACGTTCCTTGAATCCGGCAATTTTGGCAGAAGTGCCTCAAGAAGCCGAGGATTGGGGCCAGTAAAGGGAGGCTGTGCGATGCGTATTGGTTTTTTTCATTCCCTGATTCGAAAAGATGAGAAGTTACTTATTGAGGCTTTTTCAAAATTGCCGGAAGTATCGTTGGTGTTGTTAGACGACCGGGAACTGGCTTTTCATCCGCAAAAAGCGGTGGCGGAGCTAGACGCTGTCTTTGCACGCAGCATTTCTCATTCGCGCAATCTCTATGGCCTGCGCATGTTTGCCAGCCAGGGAATCTTATGCATCAACAAACCGGAAACGGTAGCCACTTGCGGCAACAAATTGGAAACCTCGCTGGCCCTGACCCGCGCGGGCATTGCGCAACCGGAATACCGGGTGGCGTTCACCCCGGAAGCGGCCATGACGGCGATAGAGGACCTGGGGTACCCGGTGGTATTCAAACCGCTAACTGGTTCATGGGGACGTTTAATCGCCAAAGTAAACGACCGCGATGCGGCAGAGGCCATTTTGGAACATAAGTCGACATTGGGCCATTACGAGCACGGCATTTTTTACATCCAGGATTACATTCCCAAGGGCGGCCGCGACATCCGCAGCTTTGTGGTAGGCGGCCAGTGCATTGCCGCCATTTACCGCCAGGGGACCCATTGGAAAACCAATACCGCGCTGGGTGCGGTGGCCAGCAATTGCCCGCTCAACCCGGATTTATGCGCCATCTCCGCAGCCGCCGCGGAGGCGGTACATGGCGACATTGTGGCGGTAGATTTGTTTGAGAGTCCCAACGGCTACCTGGTAAACGAGATTAACGACACCATGGAATTTAAAAACAGCATTCAAACCACCGGAGTAGATATTCCCGGTTTGGTGGCCCAAGCGGTCGTGGGGCTGGCGCACCGGGAGGCAGCTTTTGCTTGAGGTTTCGATTGCCGGTGGTTCCGGTTACACGGGCGGAGAGCTCCTGCGCCTCTTGTTAACGCACCCGCACGTCAAAGTGCGGCAGATATCTTCGGTACGCTTCGCGGGCAAGCCGGTCACCAAAGTGCATCCCAATTTGCGCAAATTAACCGGATTGCGGTTTTGCAGCGCCGAAGAAATCACCGCTTGCGACGTGCTTTTTCTGTGCTTACCTCACGGTGAAGCGGCCCGCGCTTGGGACCGCTACGCGGCCTTGGCACCGCGGATTATCGACCTCAGCGCCGACTTCCGCCTCAAGGACGAAGCCCGCTACCGCTATTACTACGGGCAACAGCACCCGCGTCCTGACTTGCTGGGCCAATTTAGCTACGGTATTCCCGAAATCCGCGAGGAACAAGCGGCACCCAGCAGTCACATCGCTTGTGCCGGCTGCAATGCCACCGTCACCATTTTGGCCCTCTACCCCCTGTTTCGTGCGGGCTGGGCCGATTTACAGCGAACGGTGGTGGAAGTGAAGGTGGGCTCCAGTGAAGGGGGCAACCGGTCCAATGAAGGATCTCACCATCCGATCCGCAGCGGGTGTTTGCGGTCTTTTGCACCCACGGGCCACCGCCATACAGCGGAAATTGTGCAGGCGCTCGGGCTTGGCGGCAATAGCGGCATTCATTTTTCAGCCACGGCCATCGACATGGTGCGCGGCGCTTTGGCAACCTGTCATGTGTTCCTGAACCGTGAGGTGAGTGACAAGGATATTTGGAAGCTCTATCGCGAAGCCTATGGCAACCAGCCGTTCATCCGCATCGTCAAAGAGCGGGATGGTGCTTACCGCTACCCGGAGCCCAAGCTTCTGGCAGGCACCAATTTCTGCGATATCGGTTTTGAGCGGGACCCCGCGAGCAACCGCCTGGTGGTTATGGCAGCCATTGACAACCTGATGAAAGGATCTGCAGGACAAGCGGTACACAACTTGAACCTGATTTGCGGGTTTCCCGAAACCACCGCCCTGACTTTTGCGGGCCTGCACCCGGTGTAATATGTGCAGAATCTTAGCGTTAAAATCTTCGGAACCCTTCGACCCCAAGCCCTGGCTCCATGACTTTGCAGCCATGTGCCAACGGAGCGAGGAGTACCAGGGCCATGGCTGGGGCATGAGCTGGCTTCAGGCCGGGCAATGGAAGTCTTACAAAAATATCGAGCCGGTTTGGCAGAGCACGCTGCCGGATATCCAACCCACCAAGATGCTGCTGGTGCACGCCCGCAGCGCCTTCCGCAACGAAGGCATTGTCATTGAGAACAACATGCCCTTTCATCAGGAAAACTGGGTCTTTATTTTCAATGGTGAATTGCGCGGGGTGCGGATTAAATCGCCAGGCAGAATTGGCGCGGAGAAAATTTTTAATTTCATCCGCCGCATGAACCGTGGCGACATGACCCAAGCGTTGCGGCGGGCCACTGCCATCATTACCAAACAGAGTCAATACGTGCGGGCCATGAACCTGGCAATCAGCGACGGTCAGCATCTCTATTTTCATTCCCAATTTAGCGAAGATCCTGGTTATTTCACCCTCCACCATCGCGAGGGTGAGATAGAAGCGGTTTGTTCTCAACCCCTTGAAAGCGTGGGAAGAAAGGGAACAGGCTGGCAAGCCATTCCCAACCGCACCCTCATGGTTATGTAACCCTCCCCCAAAAGTCCGGATGATCCGCCGATTGCCCGATGGAAAACGCGATCCGTCATCCGGACTTTTTCCCCTTGGCGCAGAAGCAGCCAGCAGCCTGCATCGCCGCCAATATCTTTCCGGCTTTTTGTGAGGCAAGCATGTTGATATTAAAAATAGGTGGTGGCGCCGCCATCAATTTAAAGGCCATTGTCGAAGATCTGGCCCAATTAAACCGGCCCGCCATTGTTATTTGCGGTGCCAATGCCCTGCGCGACCAATTGGCTGCCAAACTGGAGATGCCCGTCAAAACGGTCACCTCGCTTTCCGGTTACAGTTCGGTTTTATCCGATAGCGATATGTTGGATTTGCAGATGATGGCTTACGCCGGGTTGCGCAACAAGCGCCTGGTAGAACTTTGCCAGCAACACGGCATCAATGCCATTGGCCTCACCGGTCTGGATGGCCGCCTGATTACCGGGCAGCGCAACCGCGGCATTCGCACGCGCCAAGATGGCAAAAAAATCATGCTGCGTGATTTATCGGGAAAACCGCGCCAAATCAACACGTCCTTGCTAGCCATGCTTCTGGACGGCGGCTATACTCCCATTCTCAGTGTGCCCATTCTGGATGAGCACCAAACTGCCATCAATACGGAAAATGATGATATTGCCGCCTTGCTGCACGCCCAGATGATCGCGGACGAGGTGGTGCACCTCATTGAAGCAGCGGGCCTTTTGCGCGATCCGGCACAACCGGATTCTCTGCTCAAAAGCTTGACACCCGAAGATTTGGCAACTTGGGAAGCGCAAACAGAAGGGCGCATGAAACGCAAATTACTCGCTATCGGCAAACTGTTTAAAAGCGGCCATTCCCCACGGGTAACCATTGGCGACGGCCGCGGCACCCGCCCGCTTTTAGACACGTTAGCAGGAAAGGGAACGGTGATTACATGAACCTGTTGGAAACACCCGCCGCCCTGCGTCAGGGGAATGCGGAATTAGATGTGTATGGAAAACGCGGTCAAACCATTGTGCGCGGCAAAGGTGCCCGCCTCTGGGATGATCAAGGCCGAGAATATTTAGACTGCATTGCGGGCATGGGCTCAGTGAACCTGGGCCACGGCCATCCGGAAGTCCTGGCCGCGCTCAAGGGCCAGGCCGAAAAACTGATTACCTGTCCCGGATTTTTTTACAACGATGCCAAGGCGCAATTACTGGAAGATCTGTTGGCCGTGTGTCCCGCCGGATTGGAGCGGGCCTTTTTGGCGAATTCGGGCACCGAATCGGTGGAAGCGGCCATAAAATTTGCCCGCATCAGCACCGGCCGGTCACAAATAGTCGCGGCCAAGCGTGCCTTCCACGGCCGCACCTTTGGCGCCATGAGCGCCACTGCCAATCCCAAACTGGCGGAAGGCAGCGGCCCCTTGGTACCCGGTTTCCAGCACATACCCTACAACCACATCCAAGCTCTGCAAGATGCGGTCAATGACCAAACCGCGGGTGTCATTCTGGAATTGGTGCAAGGTGAGGGTGGTGTTTATCCGGCAGATCCGGCCTATATTGCCGAGGCAAGAGCCATTTGTGACCGCCATGGCGCACTGCTGATCATTGACGAAGTTCAAACCGGGTTCTGCCGTACCGGCCGTTTTTTTGCCTGTGAACACTACGATCTAACACCGGATATCCTGTGCTTGGCCAAGAGCATTGCCAACGGCCTGCCCATGGGCGCCGTGGTCACGGGTCCCCGCGTAAAGGTACCGATTGGGCGCCATGGCTCCACTTTTGGCGGCAACCCCCTGGTATGTGCCGCTGCCAGCCAGACCATTGCCAGTCTGCGGGCAGGAGATTTCGCCGCCCAGGCAGCGCAGAAGGGCGCCTGGCTCGCTCAAGCATTGGAAGATGCTGCCATTCCCATGGTGCGCGAAGTCCGTGCCCGTGGCCTTATGATTGGCGTGTCGCTGAAAGTCAAAGCACGCCCGGTCATGCAAACCCTTGCCGAATCTGGCATTCTCGCCTTGAATGCGGGGCTCAGTGTTTTGCGCCTATTGCCTCCGCTGGTTATCACTCAAGGTGAATTAGACCACCTGGCAAGCGTGCTCGTCCCCATACTGCGCCAAACTTCCATCCCCCAAACTTAAACCCCCTCAATCCCAACAAAAAAGAGGGCAAGGCCCCCCACGGCGCCTTGCCCCATATCTTACCAGGACACTTTTTTAGTTTTTATTTCCCGGTTGATTTCCCGGCGAAGCCGGAAGGAATTTGAATAAACAAGCCTTGTGATGGCCAAACATTGCAGGAGGCTTGTGGGAAATGAGGGTTTGGACCGCTACTCGCGGCGCTCAATAATATCGCCGGGTTTAGCCGGGTCAGGATTGTAGGATTTCACCAGTTCGCGCCATTCAACTACCGGAGCCGCGTTAAACGGATTACCGGAACCACCCGCTGAGGCTTTAAAGTTGGGCATTTGAGGTTGTGCGGGATCTAGATTTTCCTCAAAACTGGGCTGAGGCTGCAAACCGGCTTCCGAGCCAACGGCTGCAGGCGCAAAACCAAGCACGTGATGGCTTGAAAGCGCAACCGCGTGATGGTGGCTGTTGGTAACCAAAGGTTCGTAAGGATAGGGGCTTTCATCGGTGCAATCGCAATATGTGTCGCGGTTGGTTTTGTAAAGGTTGTAGGTTTCATTCAGGTTGGCACCTACCATGAACAAGAAGCGGAATACCTGGCTTTCACCTGGCTGAACAGTACCAAGCGTCTGCACAATATGCATGGTGTCATCGTTAAGCGCGCCATTGTAGTCCGTAATCGCCGTATAAGGGCTGGTTTTCCAATCGGCATGACCCACGGATTGTGTGTTACTGCAGCGGCCATAGGCCACTGACCATTTGGAGTTGGGTCCATCACTGTGCACAAAATCATCTGGTAAATACACGCTAAGGGTATCGTTTACCGTTTTGTAAGTGCTTGTGAGTTGGTAGTCTTGGTCTGGATCTACCGCGTGCATGATGTTCAATTTTTCTACCGGACAACAGCCTGTGTTGTTCACTTCAAAATCAATCATCAGGATTTTGCCATTTTCACTCCAGGTTTCCGTTTTGCTCACTTCCAGGGGAAAGGCCACATACTTGGCAAACACGCCATGCTCACCACTGTTTAAGTTCATCACGGTAGGCGGTACTTCCGTTTGCCAATTGTGAGCACCAAAGGCTTCATTTCCCTGGTAGAGATATTGTTTGCCGTCACATTGATCTACAAAACCGATGGAAAGCTGTTGCCACGGAGTTCCGGGATAGGAAACATCCCGTTGTGCGGCACCAATGCGCATCAGCAAACCGCGGGTGTTGGTGCGGTAATTCCACAAACCGGCATCGTTATACTGAATTTCGATGGGACCGCCGGTAGGCACCCATACCTGGGCAAAACATGGGGGAAACATCATACAAGCGGCTAATAGCGCGATCATTCGATAAAACATCTTTTCTCCTTAAATTCCCGCCAGCCAGGGTTTGCGGATCAGGGCGCACGAGGGCCTATCGCGGCCTAGCTGCCGGTGTCAACATGGGGGGTAAAACATTCGGCTGGAACCTATTTAGAAACGGGAACCTAGGGACCTTATCCGAACCAAACTGTTTGAAAAATTACCTCTGCATATAAAATAGTTCTCTCAAGTTATTAAAAAACAACCTTTTGTTGCGTTAATTAGTGACAGTTGTATCATTGAAAAAATACAAACATTGAGAAAACAGCAAACGCCGATCATTTCACCCTTGTTAGATACAAGCCAACACCATGTATGACTGCAGGCTATACCGCACGAAAAAAACACGGCAAAACACTGAAAACTAATTGCTTACTTTGTTTATCCGTTCGGCGGTGAGGGTAAGCGTGGCAGCCGCCAAGCCGGAGAAACCCAGGAAACCACGAGTCTCAATGAGCCCAATTCAGTTTCTCTTGTGAGCTGGTCACAATCGGGTAGATTTACATTTATGGGCTGAACCGCCGGCATTATGGGCACATCAAAGCCGATATTAAAAAAACCGCTGATGTTCTGAAGCGGATAGCCGGGCTCATGTTGTCCTAGGGGTTTCCTAGCTCTCAGCAGGCACTTGGAGCGGCAAACGGTTTGTTTGAGAATTCCTCTGAGTAACTATTTATAAAAACGCTATTTGGTTGTGCATGGCGGCTTCCGATTGTAAATTCCGGTATTGCGAGTGCAGGCCAGCAGCAAATCAAGAGGCCAGGCTGGTTAGGCGCAAGCGCACCAGCAAATCGTTGAGCTGGTTTGAGACGGTTGGCTGCTCGGGAAGATGGCTTTGTTCCCCCGCTCTCTCAAGCTCGGCCTCCAGGCGCTGCCACTCTTTCTGGTGAAACGCCAAATCATCGATGGGCGCCGCTTCTTTTTCACAACCGTTCACTTTCTTTTCAATGAACTCGCCGAGAAAATCCAATTTATAGAGTTGGCTCAGCTTCACTAAGTTGGCTTCAAGCACACCACTGCGCATGAGGTGAATGCCAGTGAGAAAGACGCGGTAGGTATAGAGCAGCGGTTTGATTTTTGGCGGCTGGCCCGCCAGAAACAATTTGCGCTGGCCGTTTCCAAAACCCATGTAGTGGCGTACATGTTGGCGGGTCACACATTTTTTGGCAAGGTGGCAAAGCTCTTCATGGGCCTCGCTGGTATGCAACACAATCGGTGAGAGCACCTGCTCCAACACATAACCATTGGGCTTGAGCAACATGCGGAAAAACTTGGCCGCATCATGGGTTACCAGGTCAATCTCAAGCCCGTCCCGCCGCCAAATGCCCTCGCGGGTTTCTTTGCCCGGAAAAAGACCCAAAACCGTTTTGGCTGGCAGGATATGGCAGCCACGCAGATCGTAATCCGAGTCAGCAGAGGGGAAACCATAGAGATGGGCACCACTGACGGTAATAAAAATCAGCGGGTCGGGCTGAGCGGCAATTTCTGCACGCAATACTTCGGGAATCATGAGACCTCCTGAACGCTACTGAGCACCATGGAAGCACGGGCTTTGATTAAAAACCGGTTGGCTCGCTCAAAATCGGGCCGGTCCGGCAAGCTGGTTTGGGCAAATGCCGCATCCAATTGGCGATGCAACTCCAACCGCCACTGGTTTAATGCCTCCCATGGCATCTGCCCCTGGCGGATGGCGATTAGCCGGTCTTTTGCCGCATCCACGGTCACCATCACCCGGCCTTCGCGCAACAACACAATCCCCGACATGAGCAGGCGGATTAGGTGCATGGCGTGTTTGTGGTTGGGCGGCAGGTTTTTTTTGCGCCGCTGCTCCAGCTTTTTGAATTGAGACAAGACATAACCATTATAGGTTTGATAGGCCAGTTTGGAGAGAAAGGCTGTGCGCATGGCCAGCAATTCTTCCATGATGGGTGCTGTATGCAGAACCAGTGGCGAATAGAGGCATTCCAGAATGTTGGGGTTGGCTTTCAGAGCCAAAATCAGGAACTTTTGCAGCTCCCAATAACAGGTTTCGTTTTCCTTATCTTCAAGTTGTTCGGGCACACCCAAAAGACCCCAATGCCGCTCGGCAGGCGGCAAATAGATGCCGCGAACATCGGTATCTGACTGATCGTGATCCAGGCCATAAGCACGCGACCCGCAAATACAGCGGTAAATCACGTACTGGCCCAAATCATCATCAGCCACGAGGTTTTGGCTGGTGGCTTCTTTGAAAGCCGCCAGCACCGCTAATTGATCGCGGCGAAAAGAGGCCTCCGCACCACCAGGGAAACGCACCCGGTAGCGGTGCTTTCCGTCACCAGGCACGTCGATGACAAGACCGGTAGCTCCTTTGGGAAACCCGGGGTGGCTGCTGCTAGCGGCCAATGGCGCCAGGGTCACCACTCTGGTGCCAGTGCCAATCCGGCCCGAAGTTATGTTGGTGTTTAACCCGCTCATGCCCTCACCTGCTCATAAATAGATCACAAAATATCAATGCAAGGAACCACTTGCCCGCAACTCCCATCACTTGCGCAGGCTACCCGCATCACACAAGGCAGCTTGAGAGAATGGAAGGAACTGGGCCCACTATGGGTATTTTATTCGAACATGGCGCTTAAGGAGTTGCAATTGCAAGTCCCACTGCTTGGGTTAACGCCCGGAAACGCGGCTCCTTCCGCAAACGGTCAAACCCAGGGTGGGTAGCCAGCTCCAGCAGAAAATGCGGGTCTTTTTCGGCGTGTGCCTTTTCAAGCCAACTGAGCGCGGCTGCATTTTGCTTGAGAGCGGCATGGGCCAAGGCCAGTTCAAAGGCGGAAGCAGGCACCCCCTCGGCGTGGCGTGTTTCCAATTGGCCACATAAACCTCGAGCCTTGGCATCATTGCCCAAATGCGCGTAGATACAAGCATAAAAACCGGTGAGTTGCGTTTCTTCTGGATCCAATGACCGGCAAATTTGCAGCGCTTTTTGCCAATCGCCGCGAAATACAGCAAGCCGTATTTGCAGCAATCGGGCGGGCACAAATTGGGGCAATGTTTCCAATACCCGAACTATAACCGAGGCCGCCTCCTCAAATCGGCCAGCATGGGCGAATACGTAGGCAGCCTGATAATTCACATAGGGATTAAAGGGGTCGTAATGCAAACTCAGTTGACTTTGCAGGGCCGCGGCAGCCATGCGGCCAGATGCCATCAACACCTGGGCATACCAGAGATAATTCAAGGGATTGCGCGCATTAACGGCGATCGCTTTTTGCATCGCCTTTTCGGCAGCTGCCCAATTATGATCACGGTACATGGCCACCATGCCCAAGGTGGCCTGGGCCTCGTCTTGGTTGCTATCCAAAGCCAGCGCCTTTTGCGCCGCCTTTTGTGCGTGCTTCAACCACTGATCATGGTGCTCAAGGCCCGATTGCCCCAACAAGGTCCAGGTGCGGGCCAAACTGGAAAACGCCCGCGCATAGCCAGGATCGGCATCAACAGCCTGCTGAAAATAGGTAATCGCGGCGGGAAAGTTGCGCACATTGCCCTTGTGGCACCAATACTGGCCGAGAAGATAGTAATCATAGGCAGCCGGATTGGCAGTGCGGCCTGCAGACAGCACGGCCTCCGGCTGCATCGCAAGCTGCATCTGCTGGGCAACCATGGCAGCAATCTCTAGTTGCACCTGGAATACATCGGCGGCAGGCCGTTCAAAAGTTTGCGACCACAACTGGTAGCCGGTTTCACTATCCACCAAGCGCACCGTTACCCGCATTTGACCCGCCTGACGGCTCACACTGCCCTCAATGATCTTGGCCACATCTAAAGTTTCGCCAATCGTACGGATATCCAGAGCCTTGTTCTGGAAGGCAAAGCTGGAAGTGCGCGCTACCACTTGAAGGCCATCTAAACGGCCCAGCAAATCAATCAATTCTTCGGTAAGGCCATCGGCAAAAAAGTCGGTTTCGCGATCTTCACTGCGGTTCACCAGCGGCAACACCGCTAGCGTCTGGGATACCCCGGTTTCGGCGTCTTGCTGAATGGCAGCAGCAGGCCGGCTTTTAACCTTTTCAAAATAGAGACCGGCAACCCATATCCCCAGTAGAAAAAAAGCCAGCGCACCGGCAAACATCAAGGGCCGTAACCTGGCACGCCCGCCTTCACCGCCAGTCGGAACCGTGATTTCAAGGGATTTCTCGGGCAGTCTGGAATGGCGGGCCTCGTTGGCACCTGATGGCGGGGTTACCTCCTCCGCGGAATGCCATTTGGGTGAAATGAGGAGGCGGTAGCCGCGTT
>WURV02158756.1:0-16007 GCA_011762755.2 Epimenia babai | reverse complement strand
TTGGTTGTTCAGGTATTTGAGCGAAATATTTAAGATTTAAAGTCTCACACAAGATCGAAGAGATGAAGCTGGCCGTGTTGATCATAGCCATCCTCAGCACACACTGCGTCTCTGACTCAATAGATGGTAATCGTCATACAACCTTAGGTGCAAAGTAATGTTATCGAATTATCACGTTCGACGTTCAATGCAAAAGGGAAAGCAATAACCATATTAGCGTGCTAAAATAATGTAGTGGCGTAAGGCTGCTTCGAAAGTCATTGGATAGACGTTCTAATAATTTTTACCGGCATTAACCTGAAAACTGACAATTTTTAGGTTCATCAAATATAATAGATCTATGACATTGTTGCACCAACTCCCCACTGGCTCCTCGGGCTAACGTTACAAGCAAAAGCGTGTATGACACAATGGCGATGAGGACGTTGATAAGATATTCGTTTTGAACACGCTGTGATGTGAAAGATGTAGTGGACGACATTTAAGTCATCACCACAGGAACATTAGAGTCGAAATGTATAACTAAAATTGCTTTAAAATAGCAAAATAATTGCAAAAGTATTGATATGTTTGTTCAGATTATAAAATACACTATTAAACTTGATCCGCCAAGTAGTCAAGTACTTTTATTGACAAAAATGGACAGACCGACAACAAACGGTGCTTATTATTGCATCTTTAAAACATGCGTTGTTCACAGATATTTCGGTGGAAGGGCCGTTGATGGATGTTCATAACGCAATATCAACGAGTAGGTATATAGATGCGGCAGCAATAACTTTACGGAGTGCATTCGTGAGGGGTGTGTGTCCCCTGTATTTTGTCTTTCATGGCGGCGTTGCATGCTTTTAACTACTAATTACCATCGATGTCGTCGTCATTGGTAGCAATCGTCATTAGACAAAATACTCACTACTAGATTTTGATAAATTTGCATTTGATAGAATCTCCCACATATCTCCATCCATTATATCAACTGCAGTGTCTTTCAAGTGTCTCTTGCCTCACTTTAGCCAGGTATGTTTTATTCCTGTTTCAGTGCTATTTCTATTGTTTTAGTTAGTGGATTTTTGGCGGACGTATCGTTTCGGAGCCCAATCAAATTATGTATCCAATTAAATCGTCAATATTTCATAGTTGCCGTAGTCACTTTTCTCTTTATTCGTGTTACCTTCCAGCGGATAAAAAATTGACCCTCAGCGTATGATAAAGTTTCTGAAATTGAAATCTCATTATGCCTATGTGGGGAAAAACAAAATTATCATAATGCGTCTACATTCAATTCATAGCCAGTATGACTACGACAAAAGAGTGAAGCATGGACCTATAAACATTTTAATTGCTTTTCCACCTTTAAAATTTTCGTATGAAATAGTTCCACCATTATTAATGTTAAGAAATTGACTGCCAATAAAAGTACACTCGTATACGCTAAATATGCAATAAAACGAGGGTGTCATCGAAAGGACTAATCTGGATACTGAAAACATCTCTGTGTGTATTTAAGTTTCAAATCATTACCTTGGTAAATCCAGTGAAAGAAGGCTAGAAGAGAATTAATGAAGGCAAATGTTGGATATTGTAAATTATTTTAACCGTGGACTTCATATCAGCATAGTTTTTGCATAGAGTCAACTAATGTAAGACGACAGTCCGTAATAATAGTTAAAACAGTTTTCAATATTAGCTTTTTCTAAATAATGCCTGTCACAGCATAGCCATGCGGTAGTAGTAGGCCTACTTCCCGACATGATAAAGTTATTATCCTATTATTATATTTTAGAATTACTAATATTACATGGGAATCTGTGACCGAATAAAGTTACGATGTTATTAGAATTTTGTGTAAAATTACTACGTATGTTATCAAGCAATTTTGCGTCTCCAAATCGAGACAATCGCCCACCTTAGAAAGTCTTTCATATTTATCAACATTTGATTTTACAGCCAAAATAATAGTCATGAGCATTATTTACTAATGGCTTACAAGATGTGCAGTTATAACGGGTAAGTTAAATAATAACCATTCCAGGGGAAATCGACCTGACTATCACACCTACATCCAAAAAACGTGACGTTAGCTCAGAATATGACGAATCTGTAGACATTCTACTAGACGTGGAGGGAGAGATGGTGACGAAACGTTTTACCAGGTCCCCTGAGTATGATGATATAACGATGTATGATGGCGATGAAAGAGTGGAGGTAAAACGAAACTGGGGGGTGTACAGTGCCGCTGAGGGTGAGGGCGTCATCATGATAACACGCGATGCCAAAAATCGATTAACGACGGTGCGTTTCAATTTTTTATCTATTTTTGGAAATGAAATGAAATGATATTTTATTGATTTATAGTGCCCTCTTCACACATGGTTGTCAAAGACACTTTACAAATTTATGGTTTCTATGATTAATTAGAAGCACAATGAATACGGTTCAAAATCGAACTCGGTATTCCATGAATAAATCATACGTAAAATAGGTATATACGTTAAGATCACATAGGCTATAAAGAAAATATAACTAAAAATATTACAGCACAGATTAGAAAAACACGAAAAACACAAAATATCAGAAAATTACATAGTATTGCACTTTTTTATGTATGTATCTATTCATCTAATTATTCATATATCCATTTATATCCATCTATCGACTTATCGACCTATCCATTTATTCATTTATCCATTAACCCATTTAAATAAACGAACATGTTTTATATTTGTGACGACTTTTAAATCTACGTTTAATAGATGTAATTTAGTGTGACACACTTTGATAAAATGTTGGAACATTACTAGCTTTCTTTCTGTTGTAATAAGGGTTTGGACGAACAGTGTCGTTCACGTGATATTCGCCCTAGCAACACATTTTTATACAAGATGGCACCACGTTTCGATATAAAGTTATATATATATATGTTAACATTTGCAGCAAGTAGAAAACGACAGACATGGCTAGCCCATGCAACTTTTGATCATTCGGTAGTGAATAGATAATGACGTCCAAAACATTGGACCGCAGTTTTTGTACCGTGAAAAACTCATTTCATAATTTTGTAAGAATGATTTGGTTGACATAGCCAAAAAGACAGTTACATGTTGACCGCTTTTACTATTTTATATGAATAGCAACATAATTGGCTATTTTTTCTGCTTAATATGGGAAACAAAAATTCACTTTTAAGTATGCTTGTAGTATAAATATTTACTATTATTAAAAATCAGAGTAGTCATACGTCACCGATAACTACATCATCGATTGCATGCAGTATGATATAGAGATGATTTTTCATTGAAAAAAATGAGTTGAATTATCAATCACCACTATGGATATAGAAGTTCCGCCAGGTTGAAACTCACACAAGACAGGTCAATTCCTCAGAAATTGTTTCAAAAATTCTGGCCTTGTACTGTGTTAATCTTTTTTTATTGAAAAACGCACAAGGATTTGTTAGATATCTAGAGATACCGCGATGTTGAAATTTGCACATGACGCAGGTTATACCTTCTTAAGTCCTATATAAAAGTTTGGAAATGGACTCGGCTTGTTTCAACTCGTACCGCCGTGTATATCTTAGTCACTATTACTAAAAACTAAGTTGAATTATTGCTCGTCGTTCAAAATCAAGAACCTCTACGACGTGAAATTTACACACAATACACATCGCATCTTCAGAAATCGTATATAAAAAGTCTGGCATATAAAAAGTCTGGTTTTGTGCTCGATGTGGTTTATTTTATATCGCTACCTATATCTGCATCTTCCTACGCGCAGGATTTGCTTTATATACGAATGAAAGATACTAAATATAAATTATTACCGTAGTTCAAAGATCCGGCTTATTTATGATGATGAAGCAGATACATAGCCAATAGATAACTCGTAAAATTGTAGCTACCCTCCTCCCCCACAACTCCATCCGTAGCTCCACCCTCTCTAGCCTATGCCTAATCCCTCACTGCACTTTCAATACTATTATCTGACAAGCAGTTTCGTATGTGTAATTTTGTTCTTATTTTGCTTATTTGCATGTTGTATAAATATTCTTTATTCCATATCTTTCAGTATTACACTGTTCTCGATATTAGATTCGTCATTTAAATTTAAATAACGCTCAGAAAACTGTTAGCCCTCTGTACCAACATATGAAATAAATACAAAATAGTGATAATGATAGATTTTATATAAAAAAAGCTTTGCCTATGATTACTTGCTTCTTACCTGCCAATTAACACTTACCAGATAGGTAAGTGATATGTGAGGTACCAAATATAGCAATCATGAATATTATATTTACTGTACTAATATGTATACCAAAACTAAAACACCTACATATTATGCTATGTTATTGTAATATTTGAAGAGTTTCAGTCCATTTCCTGACTGCACTGTAAAATATGTAATGTTAATGGGGGTAGGCAATGTGGTCTTAGAATAATTGGAGAGAAATACACAATCCCGTCAGAGGTACAGGTTCTTTTCTTTGCATTTCTCTCTTGTTACATTATGGTAACACTATACTAGTTAATTTTGGAAAGATGAAAATGTGCAGCTTTTTTCAAAATGATTACCTGTCTCAATCAATAAGTAGGCCTAATACTATTTTACATATTAATTTACTATGTAATTTATCTTTACGGTAATAACCAAATTTTACGGCCCTCTAATTTCAATACATTTGTCCTCATGGTTTTGCCACAATCACCAAAGCGGAAATGTGATATCAAACTCTATTACATATTTAATCTTTTAAATTGTTTCAACCTTCTTATTTTTTCATCTCATACATCATGTCAATTGCGCGTCCTGTTATGTCCAAGAATGGTGAAAACCTAAATATTAAGGCCTCAAATTTCCATGTTGTCTTCAAAGCCTTGTCAGCGTGAAAACAGATTATACACGGTGCGCTTGTTACTCTACAGGAAGGCTCAATAATCCATAATGACCAGTATTTTTTCGTCCAACCGACAAAAGATTTGCAACATCATGTGCTGCACAGAATTACGGCAAAACGAGGTAAGATTGTAAAACATCTCATACTTTGCTACATATCTTTATCACGTTTTTAGATACATTTTTACTTATAATAGTTTGATATATTTATATTTTCCATATATATTTGACATCATAATAAAAATATATTATGCTCCTATATCGACATACCGGTCCAAACACTTTTACTAAGTACTAATACAATTTGTAATATACAGCCAATGCAATAGCATGTGTTGAAATGATGTAATCTTAGCTGGTGATGTATAAATAGGGCAGGGCATTGTGCTATGGGGCAGGGTAACCAATGAAGGAAGACAACTTGGCAGTTAGATAATATCTAACTGCTTGATAACACTCGTGCCTACCTACTAAAATTTAGGTTTAAAAGGGGATAGTGAAAATTTAATAATTAAGAATATTATAATGATTACATTGCCATATTCTCATGATAAGTCTAATTTTTGTCACTAGATTACAAAAGACATTCGGCAACTGCGAGTCTAATGTGATGGATTTTTTTCAAAAGTGCAGCTATTTTATTTTATTTATTTATTTATTTAATCATTCACTAATTAATTCAACATATTATACAGAACATGTGAATTTTCGAGTCAAAATACTAATTCCTTGTGAATGTCACTTGGCTATAATTATATTTTATGCACACATAGACTGAAGATAAAGCATGATGTAATAATATGGTGAAGTGTCGGACGACTGATTGCCTTATAAAAGACACCACCCTTTGAAGCTAGTGTCGATAGTAGTTTGTTCACTAGAAGCAGCGGTGGTATAACTATACAGAGCTACATATATAAATTAAATAACAAAAAAAACATATTACGGCACTGGTGTGTGTATGCTCAAATCAAATAATAATGATATAATATACACAATATAATATACATTAACACAATATAATCAAATATAATCAACATGTGAAAAATTTATAGGGACCCTTACACAGTGTATAAGCAGATAATACAGGAAATACAAGACATAACACAGGTAAAGCTATGTACTATATTAACAAACTGACATTAGTATATGTGTAATAGGTGGTCTTTTGTCGTACTTTATTTTGTGTACATTATTTTCTAATGTCTTACATTATCATCTAGCTTATTCCAGTGTTCACTTCCAGAACCTGTAATAAAGACACTTTTCAGTTGTGATTACTTACCTTTTAAGGAACTCTTCAATGATACGAGTGCTGTATCAATGATGGTTGGGTTTTTGTAGATAATTCTGTATATTTGGTGGTAAGGCATGGTTCTGTACTAGTTGGGTTACAGTAAGTGTTTGAAATTCAATCGGGTCATTTATTTAGAAATAATTGAGTTTTTGCAAACATTGGATTTGTTGGATCTTGATACATATTTGGCCTCATTTATGTATCCAATAGCTCTTTTCTGTAAAACAGTGATTTTATACAGTTTTGATTTATATGAGTTTCCTCATATTTCACAGCAGTAGTATCAGCATGTGTGTACAAATGTCTAGTATAGGGATTTCAAGGCATGAATAGATAAAATGTACTTAGAGCAATATATTATCGATAGGTTCTATATTGGCTTCGTTAATTGAATTTGTCACATGCCCACAGCTCCAGATCGTACCAGTGCAAAAGCCCGACTGCCGGGTCGGTTAAATCATTTATATAAGTATCGGAGCAAATAACCTATCAATTCTAAAGGCTCTGATTGGCTGCGCAAAATTGTTTGTGTCAACGGTCATTGTCTATGTAAATGGATAACACACAATAATTCGATAGTGTGTAAGCAGTTTTTATTAAAATTGCAACGGCAACTAATTTTTTAAATTTTATTCTATTGTTAAAAATGTCTGTCAAATGTACACTTTTTACTGTTATGTTTGTATGGCCTGATATTTTTTGATTTTTCCTTGAGACAAGCTACCCAGCTCGCCTAAGCTGTCAGCTGCCTTCACGCAATATAATGATTCATCGTGTATTCCCTCTTAAATTCTGGATTTAGTAAATTTTAACTATACGTAATGTAATGATGCTGATTTGTGCATAAAAATAACTCTTAAAGTACACTAACAACCATAGCTTACAGACTATTTAATTGTTTATACATATTTTAGAATGAAATCCTTCAGAAACATCCATCATTGCTGCATTTAAGTATCAAGACAGTTTGCGAAACGCGGTTTACACATTGCTATCTTTGGAAAATGACTATATTTAAGATGGACAGTCTTATTGTACGTTTGAGTTAGCATATATTCAAGAAAAGAATAACTATGACACTATGAAAGGACCACACACTGAACTAAATTAATACGACTTTTTTAAAGCAGTTTACTGCATCATGCAGAAAAATCTGGGCAGTTTCTATCAGATCTAATTTATCTCTCTACAGATTTAATTGTTTTTGACATATCACTATTATAACCTTAACATTTAAATTATATGCTATTAATCTGCCACGTATTTATTATTTTATATTTATATAACGGTGCCGTCCTGAATTGCTTTCCTATTTCGTTGATGTTAATTGTCTTTATGTATATATTGTATTGTGAATTGGTTCATACCTAATAAAATGATATATATTTAATTTCAGAGATACTATGTTTTGATCATGAATTTCTATTAATGAAGGGGTAGTTCGTCGTGAAAATGGTTAATATGTTTAATAAACAGTGTTTTGTTTTCTTTTTAAGACACAATAGAACCCATACCTACGCCAAGGATTGCAAGCAAAAGGAGGGCTGATAGAAATTATGTCGTGGAGCTTCTATTGCTTGTTGATAAAGGAGCCAAACAGATGTGAGTTTGATGGGGTATATATATTGCATGGTGTCGATTGCTGCAGTACATATATTTGAAAATATTTGAAAAACAATATTACCTAACTTATAAGAGTTCAGGAAATCAAATAAGTGTTGCTGCTACGTTAAAATAAACAGGCATGGCAGAACATCTACTGATTAATTTCTTCATCATTTACAAACAGGAATCAGTGAATGAAGAGGTGCTCTTGTTACAAGAAAACTATAACAAGAGAATTGTATCGATATACATATATCAATAGAAATTTACTACTCACATTTTGTAAGCAAATTGAAATTAATGAGCAGGTTTTTTGATGTAAGAACTCGGCAATTTAGTGTTTTGAAACTTATGTTATATTGGAGCTGCTTTTCCACAAACCAAACTGCCTGCATATCATCTCACACTTGTAAAGGACTGATCTGGCCCAAATAATGATTGTTCCTGAATCTGCCATTACATTCATATATGCATGCGTGTATCATATATCTTAACTGCGAAATAATTGTATGATTAATTGAATTAACCCACGAAATTCCATGTTTTCAGTTTATAATACAGCTTAAAGAAAGTACTTAATATAAAATTAGCAATGAAATGTGAGAAAAATAACTAATTATTCATTTTGCGTACACCATACATCAAGGAATCATTTTCATATTATAGTTATTTTAATTCCATGTTATTAAGTGTAAATATTGAGCCTTGTATGAATACGCATTTGATGAATTAAATGTCAACAATAGATTCTTGTTAGTTAACAAACACCTTTTAAAGGCTAATGACTTATTTATTGGGCCTGAAACCATACAATTTATCCAAACTTTTGACTTGAACTGTATTAATTGCTAATTTAAACGTCTAAATATACACGTGATAATTTTTTATTTGTATTCTTCCTATCTGCATATGTACTGATATTTCACATTTATGATACTTGATGATAGTGTTATATTGAAAAAAGAATAGTATCCTATGATTTTTTGGGAACAGATGTGAAGTGGTCCACAAGTCATTGAATAGCAAGGAGAAAACAAACCAATTTTTAAAGAAACATCTCATTCTCGTGATGGCAGATGTAAGCGAATTTGTTAGACTTTAAAATGAAAGAACCGTATAGCTTTTCTTTTTTTACTCTAATTCTTTGTAAATTTTGCCTATTAGGCATATAACTAAGCAAATTCTTGAGATTTCAATATTGAGAATTTCTAATAACATGCTGAGACCGTTCATCATTTTTGATTCGGGTTGTGGTCAACTTATATTTTCCCTTCCATATCCACCATATAGTGTGAGGTATTTATTAGTTAACCGGAGCTAATACCCGATAAGCTATTCTGATAACTTTTTGTGTCATCCGTCCTTCTGTCCGATGTTAACATTTTCTTAAAAAAAATCTTCTAACAAACCATAAACCATTGGAGCTTTGCCTTTTGACACATATCTTCCTAGGGTTGGTCTCTTTTAGATTTGTTCAGCATATCAGCATTGGATCAAGGGGAAATAACTTCAGGTGATATTTGTATCTTCAACTGAAAAATCTTTGTCATAGAGCTTTGCCATTTGGCAGACATGCTGCTAGGTTTGCTCTCTTAGATATGTCCAGCATATCATCATAAGAACAAGTGGAAGTAATTTTTTGATGATGTTTGTATTTCTACTATAATAATTTTTCTTAAGTACCGCTTGTCGCAGACCCCTCCAATTTGGCAGGTTATTGTCGTTGGTCTCATTTAGATTTGTTGGGGATATCATCTGCAGGCGATGTTTGTAACTTTACTTTACATTCTCGAAATGTTTCATGTCCCAGAAGAGTGCTTATAGGCGTCCTGGCCTCATGTTTTACTCTATGAGTGTTTTGCGGCCTGGTGGGCCTGTTGTTTCAATATCCGAATGCATGTTTGAGGCCTGTTCGACTTGTTGTAATACCTAGGTGCTTGTGGGCGTTGTTGGCCTTTTTTATATGCAAATGAGTGTTTAAGGCTATTTTGCCTCTTGTTTCAATATCAGAGTCTCTATAGGCCTGTTAGCATCCTTTTTTCAGGTTTTTATGTTTTTTTTTTCATATAAGTAAATGCATTTGATAGTCTCAGTTAATCTCTAATTACCTTAAGCTATCTTTGAACTATGTTTCACTATGCAGGATAATTTGTCAATTCTTAGTCTGCATTCCAAAGGTGGGAGTAGAGTGTTCAGAATGTAATGTAATTATATCATCTGTATCTTATATGTATATTAGTGTGGTGTGCACTCAGCAGGCATCATTCAAATGTAAAGCATTTATTCCACACTCTAATAAACATTCCACTGAGTGATCTCTGCTAGCATCAACTTAAGACAAAGTTTAGTATGTGTCATGCAAGATGTCATGTACAATATAATGGTAGGATACTTGTTGCCCTATTGTAAACCAGTAAAATTGAAACAATAATTCTCGCAGTAAAAGATTGCAAGATAGAAATATAATTTCAATCTCAAAAACTTTTGGCATCATGAGTTGATAAGCAAATCACTACTTTGTGGATTCTTCCATTGGGGAATTTCTATAAAGATTCTGATTAGCAGACATGGATGATCAATAAATTGGATCAAGAATTTTGATGTTAAAACTGGACATGTTCAGTAATTAACCTTACTCGATACTACTTAAGGAATTGTATTTTAATTGTAATTGTAACTGAAATTAGTCAATTGTGTTGATGCAGCTACTGAAATTGTATAATTGACTTCACATGCCAGGGTTTTTCAACAAATATGTATTTTCTTGTGTTTAGTGTCTAAATGGGTATTTTCAGGTGTCTTTGGCCTCTTAATTTTGATGTCAGGCTATCTTGCTGTCTTCTTTTTTCTAATATCAAGATGGCCTCCTTGGCCTCTTTTGTCTTTTTCTCTTTTTTCCAGGTGAGCATCTTGTTATTTAGCTAAGGCACAGTCAAGAGTCCATAGTATCAAATAGTTTTAAAAAATAATAATAGCATGATATAATAATCAATTAGATCTAGGAATCAGTGTACTGTGTTTAATTGTGTACGCATATTATGTGAATTTGACTTATTCTACTTGAATTTGTATTGACAGGTTAATAACAGGTACGGAAGTCTATCCAAATATGGAACAACTTTGAAAGTGGATACAACTGTGAAAGTCGTAAGGGTACAGTTTTAGCATAATTTACAATATGTTACAAATAAGGTAGCTGAAAGCACTGATCTACAAACTAGAGAGTGGAATGTTCAATCTTGAGCATTGTCATATGAATGCTGGTGCTTGTTAGAGATTTGTTTTCCCTCATTTGGTGTAAACTTTTTTTTTGACAAACTTTGTAAGTTTAACGAACGTAGCATGCACAAAGTCCAATGTATTTCTAAATTTCCTAAATACAGCATTCTGCAATTTAAATGATTATTTTTGATACATACCTTCATTCGAGCACCAGTCGTTAGCATTTGGATGAAGAGCGGGACTCACCCGAGTTGGATAGTGACAGTACTCTGCCAATTGGGGCCCAGTTTCACCTCTACGATTACCTGATCCCTTTATTCCATTTTCACCACATAAATCGCCATTCAATTCATCAAGGTGTCGCTGCCAAACTGTAACCTCAACATCATTTTGGACCTGTAGCTGTAATGTGTGAGCGAAAATATTTTATTGTTCTAAGCCCAAATATTCTTTGAATTTTATTGTTTTTTGTTTTGTAAATTTTTTATCTGCAACCAAGCCTGTGCATGGTTCAAATGAAATGAAATGGAATTTTATTGATTTATAGTGCCATTTTAACACATAGCTATCAAAGACACTATAAATTTACCTTAAACTATATCTAATTAAAATACAATTTAAAGATCCCGTGAAAGAAAACTTAATTGCAGATATATGAAACGTATAGAGTATTATAACAAGAACATGACAAATATAAAACAATGTCCATCACGAGACTCAAAACACAGATGAAATATACATATTGTAATATTAAAAGATACACCGCACCGGGAGAAATACTTAGGTGAGATGGTCACACAGGATTAATTAACTACATCATGAAATAAAACAATACAGAAACAATATGACAATTACATAGAGTTACACTACAATAAACAACGGAGAATGCCACAAATAACACAATTACCTAGAGTTATATTTGAACCCATAACAGTATAGATATAACATGGCAATGGGATTATGCATGATAAGAATAATATAACAAGTCCTTGTGAGCCTTGCAAAAGTAGTGCAGAAGAGGAAAGTTTTTAGTTTGGCTTGTAAGTATTTAGCTCTGTGCATTGTCTGATGTGTAATGATAGTGAATTGAAGAGAATTGGCGAGGTAACGGCAAAGGCCTGGTCCCCAAAGTTGACTCTTTTGGAATTTGGTACAGTGGGAGTGAATGGTTGACTTTGTCTGGTGGATCTACCGGTGTTTCTTATGGATATTTAGGATGCAAGAAATGATGGTGCAGCATTAATCAGACACTTAAAAGTCAAAAGCAAAACCTTGAAAGCAATTGCTGTTTGCACAGGCAGCCAGTGTAGCGACCTTTAAATCGGTGTGAAGTGTTCTCTTCTTGCTGTTCTAGTAAGGACACGTGCACAACTATTTCGTAGTTTTTGACTTATCTGAAATTTTGGAAAGTTAATGTAGGGAGAATTATAGTTGTCTAATTTACTAATGATAAAGGCACGGATGATAGTCTCACATAAAAAATGGTCTAGGTATTTCGAAATGTAACTGATATTTCTATGTTGAATATAAGAACACTGAATGGTATTTAAGATTTGTTGTTGAAAACTGAAATTGTGGTCAAATATGACGCCAAGATTTCTTACTGAGGTAGTTGGGGTGATTTTAACATATTTGAGAGTGATTAGCTTCATCATTGGTGAGTTTAATCTGATTTGCGTAGTTTTGGTGTTGCTGAATTTTCATGTATTAGTGCAATATTAGTCAATTCTACAAGGTTTGTCACATCATGCTTTACGAATCTTTCAAGCAAATACCGATGACTTTCAGTGTTGAATACCTAGACAAACGCATACGACCCAAGAATAGAACAAGGATTGCATATTTCACAATATATTTAAAGAGTGTATGTTGAAATGTGTCCATGGATTTAATATAAGCTTTTGGAAATGTCCATATTTCTGCGATATACAATAGATTAGGCAGAATCATTGATTTGTAAATCTCAACTTTATTGCTGACCAATATGCAGGTGCAAAAAATATATTATCGGGCAGATATTTGGCTTTTCTCCCCTTGTCGGCACCAGTGGTGTAGTGGTTAAAAGCGCTGCCTTTCATGCGAGAGGTTGCGAGTTCGAACCAGCATAACAGGGATTTTTTTCTGTTCCTTTCACAATAAGATATGAGCAAGATTTTAAATATCCTGGCGATGTAACAGGGCATTGTTGTACGTGCGACTGACATTTAATTATAAAGTAGCACCAAAACCTCGCCTTTACCTTTTTTCTTTTTTGTCCACTAGTTTTTTTCATATTATTTTTTGAAATAAAGGTTATGGAGATGTCCCTGGATAATTGTAGTCTGCATTACATTTTCCTACCACTGTATTATGAAAAATTTTACAGACATTTGTAAATCCCATTGGCATCACAATAAGTTTTGAGATTACAGATTTGTCGCTGTAGTACAGCTGGTGTTGGGGTAATGAGAATGGTATCATCAGGATAATAATAAACAGTGAAGGAGCATATAAAATGGGTCAATGTCGCCATATTCAAGATATTCAAGATCATTTTTACAATAAGAATATCAGAGATACGCTTGTCTCCCCTTTTCTGACTACTCAGTCAATATGGAAATTTCCTGTCAGTTTACCG
Organism: Epimenia babai; assembly: GCA_011762755.2. NCBI lineage: Eukaryota > Metazoa > Mollusca > Solenogastres > Cavibelonia > Epimeniidae > Epimenia > Epimenia babai. Next base: position 2,370 of record WURV02158756.1, on the reverse strand, counting down.
TCTTATTTAAGACGTGCGGTTGCATTTGTGTGTTGTAATTGTAATTGTTTAAAAGTATGGTAACTTAGTCCAAGGTGCGATAGTTTTAATAATAGTAGTTTTCTTTTAACACTGTTAAAGGCTTTTCTCACAACAACAAAACAGGCATACACCGGTGGTTTGTTCGATATAAAGTGGTATATAATATTAAATAAAAATGCAGTGCTAGTTTGTTTTTTTTTCTAAAACTATATTGCGGACGAGAATAAAACTTTGTTACACTCTGCTCATTCATATATTCTAGCAATTATAATTGATGTGTATATTTTACCATGTACACATCATAAAGCTACTGCCCTTCGATCATCAGCAGATGTTTCTTCTTTTTAGCTCACTTGAGCCTATGCTTTGTGAGCTTTTCTAATTGGAGGTTGTCCGTCCATCTGATGTTAACATTTTCTCAAACAATCTTCTCAAGAACCGCTTGAAACTTGCCATTTGGTAGATATCGTCCTAGGGATGGTCTCTTCTAAATCTGTTCGTGGGATCGTCATCGTAGGAAGGGGAGGGAACTTCTGCCGATGTTCGTATTTTTTTTAGCTCACCAGCTTTTTGAGTATTTTTTGATTATTTTTGAGCCTCTTGTTTTGTTTCAGTATCGTAACGGGTATTCTTGGGTGTCTTTTTTAGCAATGGCAGTAATTTATATAAATCATGTTTTGTATATTTTGCATCATTTAAAATGATCAGCTGCATAGTGCTCTTTAATGTGGATATACATTTATAATACAGTATTTTGCTTGATAATCTGATTCAGTTTTTTTGTCCAACTGCTAGCAAAACTTCCGTTTTCACCGAAGATTTTGCAATTACCCTAAATTCTATATACACACAATGGGTACTAAAAACCAAATGTATGCATTTATACATTATTGGCAGGCAATTATGCTAGAAATCAAAAAAAAATTGATTTTGAGAGACATGTTATTTGCTAATGTTCGCTTTAATCAAACACTCATTGAGGGTTCACTGGTAGCAAATAATTGATCAATGACATTGAGATTAGTTACGAACATCGGTATAGGGGTTGGTGAATCGTTGAATTAAAATCAAGGCTCTAGATCAATATATGGCTCAGCCAGTATAGAAGCTGTGGCAATTTGCTGGTTAAAATGACTTTAAACGCCCTTTTGTTAGTTTGTAGTTGTTCTTGTAGTGTAGTTATGGAACGGCTTCTTCCTTTTGAGATATTGCTTTTTGTAGATTGTATCTCTAGCACTTACCTATGAGCTATCTCATGTCATTGTAAATTATTATCAGGCATAATCAGACATAACAGATTCATCTGAGTGTGCAACAAATGTAGGTTGTCTGTTGGCTGTTGAAACGAGTGGTGTGAATGGATGAATGTTAACTGTCTACCCAGAAGCATTGTGGTGTTGTACATTTTTGTACATATTTGTTTCAGACGCCATTTACAAAGAACCTTCAAGGAAGTAAGGTTTCTCACTATAAGTTGTTCGATTCTTTTACTGAATGGGCACGAAATCAACATTACGAGCATGATTCTGTTTTGCTACTCACGGGGTAATAATTATGTCTGCTATATAATTTTGAAGTTTTATATTTTTCTTCTGTTTTTTCCCTGATTCTATTTATTTTCACCATTTTATCATCGATTAATTCCAACTCCAATAGGTTATGTTTTTCAGAGTTGTGATCGGGTTGGTTCCAACTCATCACGTAAGAGAACTAGACCATCAAAGCACTAGTTACACAGACAAGCATTTATTGACTAGACTTTTGCCATAATTTTATCATGGAATGGTTTTGTGCTGCCACAAAACACAAAAGGAAATGTTTAATTCTGTTCATTTGTATTATTAGCTCACCTGCGCTAATGCTCGGTGAGTTTTTCTGATCGGAGTTCGTCCGTCGTCCGTCCGTCCGTCCATCCATCCGTCTGATGTTAACATTTTCTTGAAAAATCTTCTCATAAACCGCTTATCGCAGAGGTCTGCCATTTAGCAGATATTGTCGTAAGAATGGTCTTTTCTAGATTTGTTCATGGTATCGTCCTCGCAGCTAGGGGAAGTAACTTCTGCCGATGTTCGTATTGTTTCTTAAAAAATATTTTTCTCAAGAACCGCTTATCGCAGAGGTCTGTTATTTGGCAGATATTGTCCTTGGGGTGGTCTCTTCTAGATTTTTTCATGGTATCGTCATCGCAGCTAGGGGAAGTAACTTCTGCCAATATTTGTATTTTTTCTGAAAAAATCTTTTTCTCAAAAACCGCTCATTGCAGAAGTCTGTCATTTGGCAGATGTTGTCCTTGGGGTGGTCTCTTCTAGATTTGTTCATGGTATCATCATCGGAGCTAGGGGAAGTAAC